>LUCW03001610.1:62500-130947 GCA_001586965.3 Sphaeroforma sirkka | reverse complement strand
AAACCCACACAGAGTTCACATCTCTTCCAGTAATTGGTGTTGATAAATCCAACAGAAACTGTTTCTTGCCAGGATCAATTTCTACCTGCTGCAGATACTTTGTAGCCAAGTAAGTGTATAGTATCTTTAGCAAAAGAACACTTGTCTTCGTTAATCTTAAGTTTAGCATGATTAAGTCGCTTTAAGACTTCTTTAACGAGTTTAGCATGTTCATGTGCTGTCTTTGTAAAGATAACTATATCATCTAAATAGACTGATACGTTATACGACAGGTCCGCAAATAGTTCCATCATAACTTGTTGGAAGAAAGAAGGTAACATGGTAAGCCTTCAGGTGCACCTTTAAACTGGTACTTCTTACCTTGCCAAGTAAAGGAAAAGTATTTCCTATGAGGCTCATATATCTGTAGTTGATGGAATGCAGCTTTTAAGTCTATCTTGGAAAAGATAGTCGCACCCTCCATTTTGCGTAGTATCTCGCTTATCTTAGGTAAGGGAAAACTATGTTGCGGAATTAGTTTGTTGGATTACGACAGTACTAGTACTACTCTTGTTTTTTATAAATGTTCCATCAGATTTATAGTTGATCGACTGCTAAGAGAGCTACATTCAGCAGGGTTGTGTATCATGAGTGATTTCAATTAGAATTCTGTTTTAACCACCTCGATTTGGGTTTTGGATAACGTCTTTGTGTCTCCAACTCACGTAGTTATGTGAAGGGCACTTTAACTTAGAGAAGTCGACGCTTGTCAAGTCAGAGTCTAACGGTGCCATTAGAGAACTTAAGCATACGCCAGTCAAAGTTATTGCAATTTCAGCACTGTTTTTTGTATAATTAAGTCCATAATTGGTTATTCTCTGTGAGGTGAGAATCATGTCCTTTGCTTCTGCTTCCGGAGGTTTAGGTATCTTTTAACATATTATCATCGGACTGAGTCTTTTATTCGGGTCTGAAATCTATTAGGTAGACCGGTGAGTGTGCTACCTAAACTGAAGAGAAGATCAGTCATACTAACTCGGCATGAATAGCAGGAGACTTCAGCCCTGGATCAAATAGTGCCATAACTTTTTTCTCCATTTACGAAAACTGTTTGAAAGATACGTTCATCTCCTTTGGTATAGATTTTATTGAACATTTTCTCATAATCTTGCTCTAGTGCGCACATATGGTACTGTCGGTGTTAACTTAACTTGGACGTCTGGTAAAGTCCTTGCAATCCTCTTTGTGCCAACCGTTGGTACCCTTGCAGAGTAGCACACTCTTTCATATAGTGTCAAAATCTGGCTTGCCTGGTGCACATAACAGGGTCGTGTCTACCATTCCACTTGCCATTACGTTTTGTGAGGTTGTAACCACACTTCTTGCAAGGCGCTCTCACCTTCTTATCACCTTTCGGTTCGGTAGAAGTAGAGCCAGTACCCCCTCCAGTAGTAGTGCGAGGTTTCTTAGTACTACGCGCAGTATTAGTCTCTACTGCGTTTCGCTTAGTGGGCTGGGTGTAGCTCGTGGTACTAAGTACTCTAGTAGAGGAATTGGTATGCTTGTGTACTATCTTCTCAAAGACAGACCAAGGCATAGATCATAAATCACCATAGGCGATGATGTCATCATTGACTTTCTTAAAGAGGTTAGCTCCCAGAGTCTCCATCATCTGACAAATTAATAAATATTCGCCAGTATAGGTACGACCACCCATCCGTGTATTCATATGTGTCATATGAGCTAGAGCACCTCGAATAGTGGTATCGTTCGCAAAGAACTTGCGAGACTCTAGAAGTTCACGGTCACGTGCATCTTCAAAAAAAGGTGTTAAGTATATTATCACGCAACTGGTGCCAGGGTAGGGCTTTCCAGTTGGGCTCATGAACCTTCAAGATAGTTCGCCATTCACCTGGCTCACAGAAATGAATAAAGGCATTCATCATCTGCTTATCCTAAGGCTGGCAGACTCCTTAAGTTGGTCGAAGGCCTTCAGTGTCTCCACTGTACTCTCATTAGTAGAGAAATCGACCTCAGCCTGCGCGTTACCTAGCTGCTTTTATAAAGCTTGGTTCTAAGTGTTCACGAGGCTCATGCTCAGTGCTACGGGCTGCTAGTGCCAAGATGGTGTCTATTTCCTTTCTCTTGTTATCGATTAGATAGCGAATGTTATCCGCTTTCCTATCGTCAAGGTCAGAGTCATTCAATAGACGGTCCTCAAGGACTTGCATACCAGAGCGTAATAGCCTGAGACGAGTATGTCTGGTTCTCACTTCCTCATCCTCAGGATTAGAGCGGGAACTCTCTAACGAGGTACTGGTGTAGCGATTGCCAAAATCGTGATTACCAGGGTTGGTTGGCAAATGAGGGTCGATATTACGAGGATGGTAAGCCTCATCGAGTTCCATACGATCATATCCTCTGACAGGGTTAGGTTTGTCAAGAGGATGGTCGATGGTAGCATCAGAGCTATAGAGATTAAATTTTGAAATATTATCTATCTCGCCAGTGGTAATTGGCTTAGTGGTAAACATACTGGCTGGTAAACCAGTAGGTCTCGGGTTCGAAACCCGGCCCGAATTTTTTTCTTCTTCGGTATAGGAAGAATATCAGCCAAGTGGGACACGATAGAGGGGTCCACAACTGCTGCTGCCGCTAGCTCCTTCAAGAGCGCTTCAGTGCGGTTCAATTGGCGTCGAGATTGAGAGGATCCAGCCACTCGTTGTCGAGTTATGGCGTCCTCAGCTTCGGCCCCAAGATTTGAGCTGAATGGAATGGCTTCTCCATCGATGGCGAAACCGAAATTTTCGGACAGGTCCAATACTTCCTTTTCACTCCGGATTTGTGCTGGAGTGTCCTTTAGATGTGGAGTTATAATGCCCCGACATTCGTATCCACGAATTTTCCAGCCTTTCGACGTTTATCCCCAATATTTGACGGCACGTGGTCAGGGGGCAAACTGGGGTCCTGAGCTTCACTCCTAGGTGATACACGGACGCTGGCGAGCCTTTCCGCGGTAGTAGATACCTCTTCTTCCAAGGCTTTAGGATCCGACGAGTCATCCTCAGAATAATCCTCTGTACCAACCTCAGAATTTGCTTCCCCAACAGTATCCTCGGCAGGCTCAACTCCAGACAGGCTAGGTGTTTCCACAGGGACCTCAGGAACCTCGGCAGGCTTAGCAGGCTTAGAGCTAGCGGCTCCCTTGCCTTTAGAAGTACCCTTAGCCATAGTAATTGCTGGATAGTAAATTGATGTCAGACAGTCTAGAAGCAGTACACTACTGTAACTACTATATAACTGAAAAAATATGTAAACTTCGATGGAAATTACTAGGTTTCAAACTATATTAAACTAAAATACAATTTAGTCAGTTAGGATTTAGCAGTGGTAGCTTGTGTAAGAATGATCGGGACTGCCTCTTGTTAAGAGCCTAAATATCCTCGATCACACAGGGCGTACCTCTAGCTGTTCTTTATTGAATAATTTTCACTAGAAGTACTAAATGTTCATGACCACTTGCCTAATTTGTAAATAGACATAATAACGTAAGTCACGTTAATACATTAGCTGATATAAATAAAGTTCCATCTGAAGAAAAGTTAAAAAAAAAAGAAAAGACTTATTGGATTTTGGAGATTGGCGGGAGGACCAAAATCAATAAGTAGTAGTTCGGAGATTATAAAATTTAGTTTATAATATCCTACATCTACTAATGTCTCAAATAGGTCCAAGTAGATGAGTCATACCAAATACTCAGGCTATTGGAGCCATCAAAGTGAATTTAGAACACTTTGGAAATATTGGAAAAAGAGCTTGTACTAATTATTTAAAATACAAATAAAACCAATGTATTATCTCAATTGATCTTGATATTTTAGACTGACCGGAGGCCGTATTTCTACACGCTACAGATATGGCTGTTCATAACGAAACAACTGATTTAATCTTGGGAAATGGCAAAGTTACTACTTGTGAACAAGCCATTGACTATGCACACATAGTGCTGTCAGATAGAAGAGAAGTGAAGACTCACCTAATCGTTACTGGCATGTCTCAAAAATACGATTTATACAAAACAACTGAAGATTGCAATAACTGGAAGGTGAAGCAAAGGATATGATTCCGCACTTCACCGATATAATTATGGTCTGGTGTATGTTTAAGTTCTCTAATGGGTACGTTAGACTTGACTTAACAAACGTCGACTTCTCTAAGTTAAAGTGTCCTTCACATAACTACGTGAGTTGGAGACACAAAGACGTTGTCAAAACCCAAATCGAAGATTGGTTAAAACAGGGTCTAATTGAAATCAATTATGATACAACCCCAGTTAACTTAGCTCTCTTAGCGGTCGATCAATATAAATCTGATGGAACGTTTAGTATAACAAGAGTAGTACTAGACCTGTCGCCAATCAACAAACTAATTCCGCAACATAGTTTTCCCTTACCTAAGATAAGCGAGATACTACGCAAAATGGAGGTGCGACTATCTTTTCCAAGATAGACTTAAAAGCTGCATTCCATCAACTACAGATATATGAGCCTCATAGGAAATACTTTTCCTTTACTTGGCAAGGTAAGAAGTACCAGTTTAAAGGTGCACCTGAAGGCTTACACATGTTACCTTCTTTCTTCCAACAAGTTATGATGGAACTATTTGCGGACCTGTCGTATAACGTATCAGTCTATTTAGATGATATAGTTATCTTTACAAAGACAGCACATGAACATGCTAAACTCGTTAAAGAAGTCTTAAAGCGACTTAATCATGCTAAACTTAAGATTAACGAAGACAAGTGTTCTTTTGCTAAAGATACTATACACTTACTTGGCTACAAAGTATCTGCAGCAGGGGTAGAAATTGATCCTGGCAAGAAACAGTTTCTGTTGGATTTATCAACACCAATTACTGGAAGAGATGTGAACTCTGTGTGTGGGTTTGTTAACTTCTTCTCGGATTCGGTACCGCATCTTTCTCATTACAAAGCCTTTCAGTCACCTACGGCTGCACAAAGGACCTTTGGGAAAGCTTTGGACTAAAGAATGTGATGATGCATTTAAACTAGTCAAAAGTAAAGTAATGGACGCTATGGTGTCCCATTCCAAGTAGCAACCGACGCTTCAGATCGAGCGGTAGGTGGAGCGCTTTACCAAACGATAAATGGTAAACCGCGCTACATACAATTCTTTAGCAAGACTTATAATAAGAGTCAACGGAATTACCCTACCGTTAAACAAGAGCTCCTTGCTATAGTTGCTGCGCTAAGACAGTTTAAAGACTACCTTTATGGAAGTTACTTTACTGTCGCCTGTGATCAAAAGTCTTTAACATGCTTAAAAGATATGAACCCTGATTCACAGTTGGTGAGCCGCTGGCATGACATTATTGCCAAGTTCGCTTTTAATATAACACACATACCAGGAATACATAACCATCTTCCTGACATGCTCTCTCGACTTGTGCCCGACTACCAGAAAACAGCCAAGGAGTTATTAGCAACCGATTGGATGCTAAATAAGAAATGGTTTAACCTCGCTCAATCACGATGGGGTCCATTTACTGTTGATATGTTCGCCGCAGAACATAACAAACAGGTTTCTGAATATAGGTCGTTGACTCATCCTAAAGGTGATGCATTTCAGCTTGACTTATCAAAGCATAATGCATGGGCTAACCCACCTTGTCAACTTATCGCACAGTTGTTAAATTATGTTAATATTACTAAATCTACCATTACGCTGTGTTGTCCCTTACGTAACTCCGACCCATGGATACGTGATTTAATTAATATGATTCAAGACGAACCTATTTATGTCGACCGTGAAACCGGCACGTTCTTGTATCAGGGATCCTATTCTATTAAGAAGACGCCTTGGAAACACACCATTGTTTGTCGCATCGGTCCTGCAGGTACCACTAAGTGGAAACCCTCAACCGAATTCTTAGCTAAACTAGAGGAGTCTAAAGAGTTTGAACAAAAGCTCAAGACTCGTACAACACATGCACCCAACAAGATTGCAGTCGAGGTAATGCCGATTGAAACGGCATTAGATCGTAAAAAACATGGAACTAGCTAAGGTCATGGATCAAAGACTCAAAACTCTAAGAGAACCTGAAGCTCGCACTCAACTACTTAAAGCGCTGCTTAAAAAACAGCCAGGAGTTGCGAAACAACTGAAGAAGATACTTCAACAATCCAATGTTGTCAATTATGTATCTCAGGACTCTACCCCTCCTGATACTGAGGTTGCCCTTTCCAACAGGACTATGGTTCATCCAGCCAGCGTTACGCAGAATCTGACTGACTTAGAGGAGCTCGAAAGTAGAGTTAAAATTATACATAATTTAACGCATCGAGCATATGAGCATACTTATAAAATGGCTATTCGTGCAGGGCTTGATCACCCGGCGCTGAAAAAAACCATACGTGAAGTATACCGACGCTGTACTGATTGTGAAAAGAACCAGATCAAGCGATACGGTTGGGCACCCCTAAAAGTGTGACAGAAGACCAACCGATGCGCCGAGTCATAGTCGATTTGGTTAAACTCCCGCGATCCAAGCATACTGGCGATGTATATATCTGTCATTTCTTATGTGTGGCTTCGGGCTATAACTTGCTTTATGCAATACCGAACAAACGTCCACAAACAGTGGCAGAATTATGCTATCACGTCTTCAATGACTTCGGTTTCCCCGAGTACTATGTTCTGATAACGGTAGTGAGTTTTGTACCGACGTAATGGAGGCACTTATACTCGTATCAGGCATGACCCATAGGCGTGGTGTTCCTTACAAACCTCAAACGCAGGGTGCAAATGAGACACGTCATAGAGAACTTAAGAAACTCTTGCGTACCGCACTAGACGACGTTGAGGATATGTGGCCTTATCATTTGAAATGGGTTCAGACTCAAATGAATAACTGCATGAATCCTCAAACTGGAACACTCCGTTTCACTGTTTCTTTGGCCGCTATAGTGAATTACAAGCAACGTTTGATAAAACTGCGCCCGAGAAACACGCTACCCCGTGGCTACAAAAGATCGAGCATATGCAGAACGTTGTTTACCCCTGTTTACTCGAGCACAAGAATCGCGTCCTACTTAAAGCGTATGACCGATGGAATAACACTAAAAACATTGTTCAGTTCAAAGTCGGCGATTACGTTAACATTATAAATCGAAACGCCAATGTTACCGAACTCTCTTCTAAGACGATAGGACCTTTTGTTATTTCCTACCATGATGAGAAGCGTGATACTTACGAAGTGAATAACATTGATGGTACTAGCGCAACCAATCTAGGCACTCACCGTATCCCTACCTCCGAACTCTCATTCGCTCGCTCATTTGATTCTGATATACCAGTTATGGAGTCACAAGTCAAAGATATAATTGATAAAACATCCGAAGACGGTTACACTTACTACAAGACCCGTTTCATGGATGGGACAGTAGCTTGGCTAACCTCCGATGCATTTCGTGAATCTCGCGACTTTCTTCGTATCTTTAATAAGAAATGGAATAAGCGTCTACATAAGAACACACGAGATAAACGAAAAAGGTTTCCTCAGGTGACTACAAACCCTGACGGATCTTAAATTCCCTATTTGCCACCTACTTCCTACGTGACTAAACTTTCTGATCTGCTTACCAACGGTGCAGAAAATTGTTCAAACTTACTTGCTAATGAAGAACAGCCTTTCGCTATTACCTTACCAAATAGTAAATGTAAGGCGCCTACATCGGAAATGGTTACTGGACCAAATACTAAACGACATAGAGTACAACATGAGTCTTGAACTCGTACATATAGGCACATACTTACTCGATAAGTCATGACCGAAACCGTTTTTACTTTGGTTTTCGCTTTACCAACTAGATCGTATCTTAACGTACGTTCGTAGTTCTAAAAGCTACTGGGGGCTATGTAGAAATACGGCCTCCGGTCAGTCTAAAATATCAAGATCAATTGAGATAATACATTGGTTTTTATTTGTATTTTAAATAATTTAAGTACAAGCTCTTTTTCCAATATTTCCAAAGTGTTCTAAATTCACTTTGATGGCTCCAATAGCCTGAGTATTTGGTATGACTCATCTACTTGGACCTATTTGAGACATTAGTAGATGTAGGATATTATAAACTAAATTTTATAGTCTCCGAACTACTACTTATAGATTTTGGTCCTCCCGCCAATCTCCAAAATCCAATAAGTCTTTTTCTTTTTTTAACTTTTCTTCAGATGGAACTTTATTTATATCAGCTAATGTATTAACGTGACTTACGTTATTATGTCTATTTACAAATTAGGCAAGTGGTCATGAACACTTAGTACTTCTAGTGAAAATTATTCAATAAAGAACAGCTAGAGGTACGCCCTGTGTGATCGAGGATATTTAGACTCTTAACAAGAGGCAGTCCCGATCATTCTTACACAAGCTACCACTGCTAAATCCTAACTGACTAAATTGTATTTTAGTTTAATATAGTTTGAAACCTAGTAATTTCCATCGAAGTTTACATTTTTCAAGAAGACCGGGAGCAGACTGGTACGGCACTCCTTGCCTTCTCACGCCTATCGCTCTTTGTAATCTGCTCGACTATTGGCACAGTACCGACCCCGAGCATCTCACGGTTGCACAGCGTGCATCTCGTGCGACTGTCGCCTCAAATATTCCCGTCGACCTGAAACCGGTTCGAGGTTATTACTCCTCATTGTATCTGGAAATTGTGATGTACTCACACTTTTTTTTTGTTCTCTAAATGAAATCAAAATATGTAATTACGTTTTCCCATAACTATCTATTTTTCTATGACGTATAACACCTTTGATATCGAAAACATAACAGTTGTACCTGGATCATGTATGAAATCTATCAATAGAAATATTTATTACTGTGCTTGTATACCTAGACTTATAGATATATTTAAATATATGCGAATTTGATCGTGCTCAGACATGTTTTGTCTGCTGAAAGACCACCCACCAATCGTCTAAATATTCTATCGGCTGTGAAACTAAAGGCTACAATAACACACAATTACACTGCTGGCTCCCTACAATGTTCAACATGTAACAAAATGGGTCACAATAACATCTATTGTAGACGCCGATCTATTAAAAACAACATTTGTTACTCTCTTGTCGCTCGTATTACTGTTGACCACACAAATCACAAATCACATACCGCTATGCTCATTGATGGGGGGAGTGGGGGGGGAGGGGAGGGCGGGCTACTGTAAATTATCACACGTGTCAATGGAGGCTATCACATATCTTATCCAACCCTTCAACGGCTCTCTACTGCACTTCATTGCACTTTCCCTACTTCTACCAATACTTTTTCAGCTCGTGCCCAATTTGGTCGCACTAAAGTTGTCGACCATATTCTCCTGTAGAGGCTCCTACAACTGTATCTCGCCAAGTCTATATTCCCTGATCCAACTCCTACCTCGTCATCACCCTCTCGTTCTGCGCCCTCTAATCTATCGTTCACTTTTGGAGGTCTACGTACTAGCACGGTGAACATGCACGCTACGACTACGTCGTCTGCCGTAATCCACTATGACTATTCTCTCCTCTACGTCTACCAGCGCAGATGTCATCCAACCGACGGCCACTCATCCCCCGCTCACCCAAACTTACGAAGAATATCGTCGTAACAACGGTCGCAAAAGCCAGGAAACTAGCATCCGCATGACAGCCAAAGACAACATAAAATTAACGCACCCACCACCTCTCATGGCTACGACAGAGGCGTGTATTTCCCTACGATTAACGATTTTACCTCTAAATCGAATATTCAGCTCCCGCGTTTCGCCGGAACCGAGTGCGGCTTTGCTAACTGCTACGACAAGGTTGACTAAATTCCCGAACGAACATACGGTGACCCCAGATGGTCTGATATATATGACCTTATCAAACTTAGTATACACCTGGGCATTATTCTCGTAATCTGCGTTCCCTTGCGCCCATGCTCAGTCTGGTGGCCGCTTTTCCTGTCACGGATTCAACCTGGGATTTAAATCATACATAACACGTCGACTACCTTCCTTCGGTATGGACAAACAGCTTGCGAAAAGGGTCCATACTCTTGTTGCGTTACTGAGTCCCCTTCGCTCGCCAGTCCCAACTCGGTTGCCTCACTTAAGCCCGCGCGAATCCAGAGTTTCCAAAGAACTGCCCTGTCTGTCAAGAAGGGAAGCTTTAAAGCAAACCTGTCAAGAACAGTTTCGTGTTGATCTCCAGGGCCTGATGCCTAAAGATAGGTACGGAAATCGTTATGTTTTTAACATGTTTTTTTAACGGCACGCGTTTCGACAAAGCTGACATGACAAAAGCACTCCTAGCTCTCCTTGTTAAGGTTCCGGCTCACTTTAAGCCACAAACCGTCCTCGCTGATGGCGACAGTTACTTCCAAAGTAAGAAGACTCGCGTCATGTTTGTAACCCGTGGTAAGGCCCTTCGCAAATCGTCCGCGAACACTCCACAACTAAATGATAAGGTGGAGAGTCCGTACCGCACAATGAATGAACTCACCACCATTTTGCTAATCGACTCTCTCCAAAACCGATTTCTCTTTGGGTGCATACACAGACCCTTGCAGATACAATCCGGAACGAGAACCGCGCAGTGAACGAGCGTTTACATTCTCCTTCAGACAAGTGGTACTGTACCACCGTCCCCAGATTCCCCACGCCCGATACGGGTGCGTAGCCATGTTCAATCTGTCTGGTACGAAGGCCAAAAGCGCCCATAAGTATGGCTCTTTGGCTGAATTTAGTGTTTTCCTAGGTCGGGAGCCAACTGCACACCTGGCACATGAAAAATCTAAAAATTTGCCACTCGGCGCCAACTCTGCTCTCGCGATGACATTTGTTACCTGACAAACTGCCACAGTGGAATGCGACATGTCAACGCTGCACATGTACTGCTACACCGTCCAGACATGTTATCACCGCCAACTGGTACGAGTTGGACTCTTCGATCACCGTTGCTGTGCCACATCTTGCATCTACGCCTTCCATTGTTGCTTCTGCGCCACCGCAGCCACATGTCACGGATACTTCGTATACCACCAAACCGCTCTATCTTGCCCATCCCCCGGTACACACACGTCCTGTTGCACCAACATACATCCCGCAGACACCGGCCCGTCAACCGCTTTCCGGACTCTTCCATTACCTCTGGCTCTCCCAGCCACAGATCCCATGCCACCCGCTACCCCAGCCGAAATACCTCTCCCCCCTGCTCGCGTTCCTTCTATGAGTAGTGCACCATTTCAATATACTACTCCTAAGGGTCTCATTACCGATTTCTAAGGATATCTTGATGATCGCCGACGATAACGCCTTCAGTCCACGCTGGTCGAACAGAGCCCGCCCCTGCCCCCTCCACACATTCATATTGATGCTATGTCCACCATGTCTTTCGACGGCTCATATCGCACAGAAACAGATGGCCCATTTGACTTTCTCCATTCGCCTGGATCCACTGGCTCGCACTCGTCCGTCACCGTCTTAAACGACGGAATGTTTGGACTCGGTCGACACTTCTTTCGACGACGGCTTAAATTCCTCTGAAGACCTTATTGATTACACTGCTGATTTTGACTTCCCAAACCCAGTATTTCCTTCTCTTACTATCATTACGCCCCCCGAGTGTTAATTGCCCACGCGAAAAATGTTCTCATTGACTTGACACCTTGTATAAACTTGACACCTTCAAGAGTTATACAGCACCTCTTGGTATACCTCCGTGGGACTACACGCTTGCTGGTCATTCATAGTACCTAACTGACTAGTCCTTGTCCATACCTATTTTCATTTGGAAATTGGTAGAAACCACTGGCCCTCCCCTGGAATACTGAATCCCGTCACTTCGGATTAAGTGTTAGCTATGGTGTTACCTAGACGACACTCGGCCACTACCTATAACCCAGAACTATAGTTGTGCATATAAAATTCGTTGCGTCATTCTTTTGCTGAAACTCGGAAGTGACGTTGAACAAAACAACCGTTTTTACTCCGGCATATCTGTGACCAAACTTTGACGGTTCACCCGACGTCTGGTACGAGCTCCTTGCCAACGAATACCGTCGTCCTTTCACCTGTGACCCCTACCTTTCAGCATCCCAGCCCTCTCGGTCCTTTATTTAAGACACGCCAGTTCCTCCACTGTCTACCTCTCCAGTGACAAGTAGGGCATTGGTGCCGTACATGCATTTAGCGTAACATGATTCTGAACCTGATGAAGAGCGCGTGTTAGACGATCATCCTGGCGATACTCTTGGCCCTCAATTGCTACACATAGAAGCCCTTCAACAAGACTGTTTGGTGTCTTCAGCCTCTATTGTGCCACCGATAGGGTACATACTTCCTCCCCGTCTGTTGTACGCCCATGTCATGTGTCTGCTATCCTCGCAGGTGATGAACACACTTCTATGCTCTGAACAGACTATTCTACTGTTCCCCATCTACACACTGCGAGAAATGAAGCAACTTATCCCAGGTTTTACAAGAACTTTCATGTACAGTCTATATGTCACATACTCGGGCAGTTTTCCCTGAGCGCGTCCATCGTATGCTTTGGTCAGCCCACCAAACCTAGGGCATCTTCGATCCTCTCTCATATCGCGCTTAATGCTGGATTTATTTGGTTGGAAGATAAAGCATGATTTTTTTACTGCACCTTTTCATTACCTGCCCTTGCTATATTTTAATAAAGAGATACTCTTGACTCCACTATGGATCTCCTAGCTCAACCTGACAGTGGTACTTTCTTGGGCGCTGTTCGTCATCTCGATTTCAAAGTCATGCCACTCATATCACGTGGTTTTAAGTTACAGCTCTTCTGTCACACGACTGGTCCATACTTCGTCTATGCGCCGCACTGATAAGATCTTTTTCGATGTCATCCAGCAATGGCAACAACAAGCGAAGCAATGAGCATATACTGCACAATATGTTGTTGATGTAGACGACCTCTTTGATTCTCAATTATTCAAAACTGTGTACACTTCGCAAAGCACTGAATGTCATGTTGTCTCTGTGGGCGACCACCGAAATAATGGGTTGGTTGAAAAGGTCATTAATATACTCCGCCTGGATCAAACGAAAACACTACCAAAAGACGTAAGATTTGGAGCCCTGGAAGTTTGCTCGAGTCCATATTTCGAGTGTGAACACTGGATACTGCCCCGTACACCCTCGTTATGGGTCGTCAATATCATAATCCCAATAATCGTGGTCTTGGGACTATCCTTGATGAGCCTTCTCTTACCCTAATTCTTCAGCCAACGGATGCTGATCGCGACGTATACTAGCTATTTGTCATTATTATGATGATCCTTCAATTGTTAAAACCTACTTATTCACAAGAACCTTTATTATAATATTGTGACTATAATATATATATATATATATATATATATATATATATATATATATATATATAACAAAGTCGCTAAATGTACATTGAAAATGTGGAAAAGTCACTAAATGTACATTCACCCTTTTTCTCGATGAAAACGTACTGAAATTATGGATCAAAGATGTACAAATGTACATTTAGTGACAATTCCAATTTTTTATGTATATTTAGTGACTTTGTCGCGCAAAATTTGCTAAATTTAAATTAAAGGGCCTTCGGCTATATCCATTCTTTACGAATAAATGTGTTGAGGGGGCGGTATGTTGTCTTTTATTGATTGGTGTTGATATATGCTGCTTCATTCAAGCTTATCTCACTGCCTGGTTTGCAAGTCACGTGGTCTGTGATGCTCTTTTACAGGAATATACGAGAATAGTGTTTCGGAAATCCATTTCTTAATTATGTTGTCATGTTGGACGCTTGTGACATATTCGTGCGAAGACAATGCCTCCGAATCATGCACGAGTTGTGAATTTTCTGATACTGCTCTAGCATAGGCACAAAGCAAAACCCCACAGCTAAAACTGTCGTGTTGGTTTATACCGCCTACTTTTAGGCTGTATGTAACTTTATCTGTGAGGTAACATTTCATCCATCGTACTATATAATTGAATAGTTCGTCAGCTCTAACAGGATTTGGCATACCATCTAAAATAGTAAATGTAGCGTTAGTTGTGTACAATATAACAATCGCCAAGTTCCAATGTGCATTGCTATGATTCCATGGGATCAATACAGAAATCCTTTCGAACACCTGTGGTGGTCTCTTAAGTCGTAAGCTTTCTACCCTACGATACTTGTATAAGTCCTTCATCCATACTCTGTGTGCATCAGCATCACAGAAACGAACAGCCAGAGAGGGTAATTGTGATAAATGGTAGAATACCCCGGATATAAGCGAGCCTTGGATCCACTCCCCTGGTTTGCAGCATTGTAATACAACATTCTCCTGCAAGGTCCAGCCGCCGACATAAAATGACTTCGACTCTGCCACAGTACCTTTCACTACATTGGTATTTACGTTGATTATCTCTTTTCGCTTCTTTTCTACATATTCACTGTTTCCGCTGCTTATTGTAGAAGGCGGCGCTCTCTTTCTCAACAATGTAGAGTGATACAACTTGTTTTTGTTAGTCATTAACACTCTAGACTTGCCAAGCGTCTTGCTTCGTTTGGCTGCTAGGCGTGCGTTGCGGTTTTGCATGGATTTCGGCCTGATATATTTGATGCTCTAATTTCCCTGGCAGTTCACTGCTAATTGTAGGTTGGGAATATGGGGATCAATAAAAACTTTACCGAGTTTCACCTTACAGAGAATCGACAATCCTTCTCAAAAATGTAAAACACACCTTGATGCGTAGTCATTATCGTTGTGGTTACTAGCTGTTGTTCTCATTTGGCTGGATGTGTATCCCTTGTCTGCAACGATAGAAGAGCTTGTCTCTGTACCAAGTAATGTACATATTATGTCAGCAAGCACAAGTTTTGAATATGAACATAATCATTACGTTACTCAAATATGGTTTTTACACTAACTCAACTATCAGAGATATACAGCCTGAAAAAACATACTTTCATTGGTTACCATGTCACATTTCGCTGGAGAGGTTTTTGTCTGTATAGGTGTCGGATTGTTATCAGCATCTGGGACGGACGTACTGATATCTGTGACAGGGCGGTGACAGGGCGAATTAAACTATGGAAGTTAGACTCTTTAACAATCTATTCTTTGAAAGATACATTTCGAAAATGTTCTATATTCATTCGATACGCCACTGGAATCCCTTACGTACCGGCAAAACTAGACGAGGTCATTAAGAGGAAAACTTCCCTCTCCTTTTCATATTGCTTGATAATTTGATGTAAAGAAGCTCCCTTTTGATGTTCTCCCGAGTCAATCGCTTGTTCCCATTGCGCCATCCGTTTCGCTATACACGTAATAATGCATCTTACATTTCCCCTGTGAACAGATTTTCGATATCAAAAATTACAATTCCTTCTCTTATCAGCATCGATTTAATATTTTAAAGAAACCGAATATACATACGTGGCAGATGATGTTAATGAAAGTGGGGCATCAGTCGTTGGCATCTCCCGTAGGGGCGAATCCTTAACGGTGTCACTGTTTTGAGATTATTCGTAAAAGTCACGATCATTAACCAAGAATCTCAATTCCTTCCCTTATCAGCATCAATTCAATATTTTTAAGAAACCGAATAGACATACGTGGCAGATGACGTCGATGAAGGTGGCGCATCAGTCGTTGGCAAATCCTGTAGGAGCGAATTATTAACGGTGTCTTTGTTTTGGTCCGCTGAGTGCGTCTTCGTTGGCGTTTGTTTTTGTCTGTGCGTTTGAGCAGGTGATTCACGACGCCTGAAAATCAATTACACAATATATCACAAGCAACAAACTCAAAATTGCAATCACTGATAATGTTCCTTAACTTGAACTTTCGTGATCTTCTATTAGCTTTCGTATACTTCGAAGGTTCTTTAGTTGATACGAGTTGTCGCTGTAAGAGAGTAAAAGAAAATTTAAGCAATAAAGTCACAAATGATTACACAAAAGAGACTTGCCATAGTGACTGACGAGTACGCGCAGAATCAAATAGATTGTATTACTGACCTTTTCATCCGGTGTACAGTCGACGTATGGTGTTTGATTCAGCTAACTTCGTTGCCTGTCTACGTCTAGTCTACTGGAAACCTTTATTCATGAGCAGTTGGTCTCTGGGGGTTGTACAATTTATATACTTTTGCGCTACGCTTGGATTGTATTGTGTCACCGCTTAAAGTATATTAACATACAGCCTTAGTTCTGTGTACAAGCTCTCAGCAGTATAATGGTGCGCAGAAAGAATTTGGTATGAATGTAATTGTTTGTCGTTGAATTTTTTTCTGAGACTGGTTTTGAAAAATCAAATTCACTATTAAACACGCGGCCATGTAAAATACCAAACTGGTGTTGAACCCTTGTAGTATGAAAAGGTTCCGAACTGGTGTCGAACCCTGGTGTCAACAGCACTGGAAAGTCACTAATGTACATAAAAAGTCTTTATATCTACTTTCAATTTTTCTTTAAAATAAATTTGAGAACAGAATTGAAACTTAAATTTAGAAAATTTGATTGGGTAAATAGAAAACGTACCCATAAATCTGTATGAACATTTAGTGACTTTCCCATGTAGGCCATGTACATTTAGAGTATTTCCTCATGAAATTACATAGTATAGTCATCTAGATTTAAAATCAGATAGGATATACTTGATACGATTTTAACAAAATATAGCGCTGTACATTATCATGGACATATACTATACCATGGATACCAATTCCAAGATATAACAACATTATACTTAGGATATGACCTCATAGAATCACACAAATTTCCTAAGAGGATTTTATTGAAGAACGGACCCGAGGATAGTAGAATATATAAGTTAGTGAGAAAGAATGATGACTCATCAGTGTCATCATTAATTAGTAACTAGGCGACCGTAATCTTAGGTACGGAGATTTTCACAATCTGCCCTTGTTAGAGAAAATCTCGTCCCACATAGGAACGTGATTAATAAATACAGCAGACGCGCCGTTCATAACGGCACTTCTGACTGAGTTCACTTATTTCTTCAGGCTTAACACTTTTGACTAAGCGCAACTCGGTTTTGAATACAGATGTACTGCTTTTTCTCGACGAGCTGAAGCTTTTCCTTGGTAGAACTTATGCGGACCTTAGTGGCATCAAGTTCTCGGACGAGCTGACGGTTCTTATCATGATGGTGGTTAAGCTCATACTTCAGGTCTATTGTCTTTTGTCTGTAGCAAGTAGTGTTATCCTTTGAAGTATTGGGTATTCGCGTATGCAATATTAGTGAAAGAGACGACAAGGTATACCAAGATTTAAGCTGTCTGAATCGGAAGCTCACGAGCGTTGAATACAGACTCTCGTGTGAGACAGTAGATCTTAATTAGATGTGCGCTACCATTTTCGATATTGCTAAATCTTGACAACCGGGCCAGTGGGTCTCGCCGAATTGGCGAGCTCTCGTACGAGTAAGACTTTGTAGGAAGATCAGATACTTCGAATAAAGTCATTGTGGATTGAACTTAATGTATGTAAACCCGTAAGTGTGGTACCGTCGAAAGTTTGTAATATCGTGTTTGTATGTTGAATTTAAGATAATTAAACACTCTTGTTTAATGCGAGGCGCGTAACCTGGTAGCTCATATGAAGCCATGTGTAGAGTAACTCTATCTACACCCCTTTCAGAGGGTTTTATATGTACATTCTTGGCCATGTGAATCCACACGTAAGCCCTACATGATTTATCTGGTGCGCCTTTATGTGACAATTTGACAGCTGTCAGTTCTTGTTGATCTACCATTCTTGGTACCAAACTATAGTTTTATTTAAAATATTGATGACAGTGTTGATTTTGGTTTAGCATGAGGTGGTGAACTCTTTTCTGCGAGTTCAAACGTGTTGTGCGATGCAACTGGTGTAGAGTTAGCGTGCTATTCCATTTATCATGCTACTTAATTTTCGTGGTACTATATATGTAAGTGAGTATTGCCTCATCTCTTTTATAGGAACAACAGGCGTGTTCTGTACTATGTTTTGCTGTTTGTCATTTATTTGATGTGTGTCGTTGTACCATTTGTTTCAATCAATAGTCTTCGAACCTCGTCTAAGTTTGGGCATGTTCCCCGGTCCGTGCGAGGCAAATGGGCCGTGAAATAAAAATTAGGCCAGTGCAGAGAGCCTGAACGGCTAGCGTAGGTTCTAGGACGTACACCAGGCTAGCATAATTTCCTGGGTTCGTTAAATGCTACAACACCAGACCATTGGAGCCAGATATTTGAACACATCACAGTATAAGTGGCTCTTATTTTGGGTTAGTTCACAGGAGTAGCCGTGGTACCAACGCTTTCGAGAATTCGTTTCGGTTTGACGTATTTTTTTTAATCATAAAAATGACAAAATATTGATATGGTTCACTAACTACCAGCATCGTCAATAGCAAGAAACATATTTGAATTTCCTGACCGGACTAGAATCGGTCGATAAAATGGTTATAAATACGCATGAAGAATGAATACTCTCTCCGACAATAACCTGTATCTATCTGAAAAGTAAAACATGCAATGTAGCAAGCAATGAACTATTACACATAACTATTCTATAAACACAAAGGTGCATATTACAATTTAATTTCTGATGGCAGCGAAAGCTCTGTGTCAATTAATGCAAGAGGCACTGTATTGTTCGAAGGGACAGGTTTACTTCGAAAGATAATTTTGTATCTCAGCGAACATAGGAAATATTACCTCCTGCTTTTTATATTCATCGGGAAGCTTGACAAACAAGCCGTCAAAATACTCTTCGTAGAGTGAAAAAAAACAACGCTTTTAATTTACTGTTCAATCGAAGTTTTGGCACCGTGACGCAATAAAATTGTCCAATTTGTTCAACGAACCTCGTTCCCAGAATATAATTTTTATTTCAGTAGTCACGTGCAATTTCATTTCCTGTTGTTGAAATAGATTTTTAGTATGTTGCTTCCATGTGTTTCCTGCCTGTCGTCGGGCTGCTGTCGACCGATGGGTTCCAAATAAAGTTTGCCGAGTTCCAATAGGTTAAACAAGTTTTATAACCCAGTATTAAAGATTATGTTAGATCTTGCACCACGCTTCCCCCAGAATCAGAGTTTCCATGTTGATATCAATCAGCTGTGAGCTAATTCGCGCAATACCGTACACCTATATCTGGGCATACCACAATTTTATGGGTAATCAGAACTGGGGTTACGATGTCTTTTCGTTCAGTCATTTAAGACTACGGCAGGGTAGACTGAGACGTATGACGAAACATATCAACCTTATGTTAATTAGAAGCAATTTCACGATGTCATTTCGCTCAACCATTTCAGACTGCAGCGGGGTAGCCTGGGTTTATAAGTCGGGGTTTGTAAGATTATCCATAGGCATATTGAAAAAAGGCCATCTAATAACAAAAATAGCAATGTGGGTTTGATATGCGAACGAAATGTAGGATTGTTGCATTGCGATATCGTAACTTCGGTGGTATGCCCAGTATGCAAAATACTATCGATATCGTATACAGAACAATCAAGACAAATATTCAAGTTTCAGTCAGCACCTTGCTGTCAGTCGCTGGCACACAGAAAATTGGGTCCCTGTTGGATGAGAGTATCAGTGCCTTACTTCTACATATAATGTTTGGCCTCTTTTAGGATCCGCATATATTTTCAGGAGTAGTTCAGCCCGTCGGACACTCAATTACGATGTCTCTGACAGCTATTCAGAGCTTCAATTGGATACAAAGTTAGGGTGCCGTACTACGAGCTAGTGTATATTTAATCAACAATGGTGTGCATTTAGATCACTTCCGATCGTAACTTTATCATATTATACGCATAAGTTTAACTATTCACAATGTAGGTAATTTGACTACGAAATTTAGACCGACCATCGACTGTATCATTTTCTCGGAATGACACATCGACTACATCTTCACATTAAATCCTAGCCTCAAAGATGTGATTTCGTTGTAAAGCTTGAGTCGTTTTTTACCAAGTGCGTGATACTCGTATTTTGAAGATAGTTTTGGGGCGCAATGTTTGTTCAATAGCAATCCTAGCCATATGTATGCGTGATTAAAGACACGCAGTCCAAGATTTGCATTTAAATACGAGTAAATGGTAATTAAGAGATTTATATTTATTTTTAACAATCAAACACTGTAGCCAACTGAATAGCCCACCTCCTACCCGCCCAGTAATGGTCTAAGTCTCAACTGATATACAAACATATCGTTGTAGCTTACACAAGTCAATGATCTTCCTGAATCCGGATATCGGACATAGCGAGGTCCACACACGTTTTAGTCCTTATACCGGATAACCCCTAGCTGCAGGATTTGCCAATATACGGCGGACTAGGTATCACACAAAAAATCAGTCTCCAACTTTCAAAAATAGAATCATAGCCGTGCGACTGTTGTATGTATACGATAGTGTCGAGAACTGCTTCATGCTGTGACGAAAGGTGGCCATGGATTAAGACTACAATTATCAGTAAAATATGTGCTGATAATTGAAATTTACTTCTCCATCATCGAGTTGAATATACGAACTGATATACACCAAATACAGGTCTTTTGCTTTCATAAACACTTGCGGTGCATTATACTGCTGCACCAACATTGAAGACTTTGTCTTTTGTTTTTGTTTGTTTTGTTTTTGGCATTTTTGTATATTAATCGATCGTGTGATTGACTATCAACATGCCACATTTTATATACAAACCGACACATTGCATCTAATATTATTACCACAATATACAAAGCTTATTCTGCCCGATAGCTGCCCGAACACGATGCCAGGGTAAACTAGATGCTGGGATAATATCATCCGATCTAAACTAACGCTGCATGATGGATAGACGGATACAAAGTGACGAGCAAAGAGGAGCAACATGATGAATATCGGAGAAGTACCTTATATAGAGCTATGAGAAATTCGAGCGAGTAGTAAGAGTTCAATGAATGGATAAATGATAAGATCAATACGGAGTGAGCAATTTAGGCGGTCCGCACGCTATCCGGAAGAGTCCACATCGGTTAGCCCTAGTGAACACAGCTGTTTTTACTGCAATAAAATTAGACTTGGCGAGTTCGTATGATGTGTTGAGGAAATTGCTTATTTGCAGAGAAGTCTCTTTTATGAACGATACCCACCGTGTTGTATATTTTCTACAATTTCATCTGACCTCATCGCCTCTTAACGTATACTTGATATCCATACTGGTAGAAGAAACTGATGTGTCGAACCTCTAATAAGCACACAATAAATCCTGTTTCAATCGGAAGCTTCGTGATCACAGCTTCGCTATCTTGGGTATCTTTTCCAACCGCTTTTGTTACCCGACTTCAATGAAATGGCCGCTCGCGTGTCGTGGTCGGCGCATGGCCCTTCCTACATCGCCGCATCCATGACTTAAAGCATACAGTATTTGTAGGTGTTAGTAGGGTTCCGGTGACAATTCAAAGACAAATTTGTGCACTTTCCAAACCAAGATAATGGCATTTTCTCTCGAGCGAATGCCACCCAGCAAAGTTGATTCCGTTGGTTGTGAGACATACTCTCGCAGACAGCGATACTCAAGTACAGCGTTGACAAAACAGCTAGTCAGCCAGTCAATTTTTTTTGATACTATTAGATTGCTTTGCTTGATTTCATTCCTCCTTCCAGGCGAGGTTAATATTGTCTTCAGCTCGGGAACGCTTTCGTATCCGCGTATTTGATTCTGTGGTAGTGTAGCATGTTCGGTTTTTGTACATAGTATCCACATATCGGGCACACGCGAATTAGTCTGTTTATCGTACCATTGTCGGCTGGGATGGGTGTGAATTGACTTTATATATGCACATAGAGTTTCGTGATTTTATTATGTTCCTCCCGTTTTTCAATTTATTCTCAGTTTTGGGTCTGTCATCGTCTATTGGAAAAAATCGTGCGTTTCCTCATATAGGGCATATGGAGCTGATGAAGGGGTGAATATGAGAACTCAACGATATTCAGATCATAAGCCATCGACTGATTTCTATATTGATTTTATTGATGGGGATGAGGTTTTGTCATGAAAAATGATCAAGTTTATGATCTGGTGACTACATAGGGGCACTATGTTTGAGATGCGACGTTATTTAAAACTGCACAAGTGACGTATTTTAATATTCTGATGAGAAACTAGTCGCCTACTGCATTAGTACGAATTGGTGGTCCTTGCTTCTTTGAGTATTAAATTGAGAATCATTTCAGGTATAACCACATATCGCTGACTCCGTATTGCCTTGATATTGTGTTTCGTTTTTGAATTGGGTTAATCGCTTATGCGAATACTATTCTGTCGAATGAGTCTAGGGGGTTCTCTGTTCTTGCTTCTTTTAGTATTAAACTTATGATTTTTCCAGATACAGCCGTCGCTATACTACGTATAGGTTTGATACTGTGTTTCGTTCTTGTATTGGGTTAAACGTTATGTGAATGCTGTTCTGTTAAGCGAGTATAAGGGTTCTAATTAATATACACGTCACCACAATTGTCCGTGTATAACTTTGCACATGTTCTGCACACCAACATCATATAAATGTTTTAATTAAGCGTACCACAGGATTCACCACGTACAAATCTCATTTTATATAGAAAGGTCACCAGACCTAACCAGCATTAACTCTTTCTGTTACCTTATTTGTCCGAAATTTTGTGGTATGACTATCAGCCCAAAAAATCAAATTAGTTCCATTTCACGTTCAATCAAAGCGTAGGCAAGCGATCATCGGAAGATATCATGAGACGTATCCCAAAGCTTGCGTGTTAGACGAGAGACTCAAGAATTACACAACGGGCAAACATACGAGCAGGAGACCGAAAGACTCGATTAGAGAATCGTACGTGCGTATGGTTTTTACTTAGCAGACTCATGAACGGGAATCTTAACAGCTTATGTTTGATGTCAGACTCATATAGTCCAACTACGTAAGCTTTTCATCAACAACCGTACATTATTCGGAGCAGGTTTGCCGCCGTTTATCCAATCAACATTTTTCCACGAACTGGCACTTCAAATCGTGAATGACACAATCTTGGGTTGTCTCTCCAATAGCCAGATGCTACCGAAAGCAATAAAACACGCGAAAACAAAGCGTCACCGAGAAGTGAACGCACATTATATAGTGCATTTGATGAAGTTTTGATGGAGAGGGAAAGTTTTCAAACTATATCTATTGCAAGACAACGTGGCGTGACTTCATGCTCGGGGCCACGCATGTGGTCACGGCGGAGTGAGCATGAATCATTCGGACAAATAGTTGTGACACATTAGATCAACACGGTACTTATCGGAAACAGACGAAATCCTCGAGAAGGCAATATACCGCAAGATGTTGGGATATGCATACATATTGATGATATATACGACAGGCGTTGGGTGATGATAGGATGTTTGGAAGACATCAAAACATGTTTTAAATCCACTATACCATCACGTACTTGAAGGCTCTTGTCAACAAAAATGTTGCCTGGATTTAAGCTTTGATCCGAGAGAGTGGAAGCCGCCACTGGAATCATTAAGGCAGGAATCATTATCTGGTTCGTTGGAATAGTCTCTATCTTAACGCCAGTCGCACTCTGCGCAGTCTTGGTACCATCACAGTGTAAATGATACTTCGGTACTGCGGTTTTATAACCCACAGGGCACGTAAACTGGCGATATAGACGACTCACTGCTGAATTAGAGTGTCTCTTTCAATTGTTACTGTTAGAACTTCCTACCGGAGGCAGAATTATGTTGGCGAGGAGGTTGGCTCTGTTGGCCCTGTCTCTGTTGCTATCTTCTGCTCTAATAATCGTGTCTTAACTATGAGGAAGCAGGAATTGCAGTCAATGGATGCTACAATATCCGACTTCGCAAGCTATTCAAAAGTTTACAAGTGGTCGAGGCTAAGAGAATGTGGGATAAATATCGAAGCATTTCACGCGCCGACACAGAGTCTTACACGCTACTGACAAGGAGTATTTGCAATTGTTACGAATTTTAAAAACAAACTTCAAATCTGCCGTGCGACTGATAATAAGTTTACACGCTGCTAATATTTATGGTTAGATAGGCAACCTAATAACGTATGGACTAAAAAAATGATCATACATTCCCAACACGGCGAAAGGCGGAATATCAACGAGCATATGACGAGCTTCGAACTCTGATTCATCGCTAACTAAAATCACTCTACATTCGTATCAGACCTCAGTTGAGTATCGTGAAACACAAAATGGAATTGTATGATAGAACCACAGCAAAATAAAAAGAGGGCCGAAGTATACCATTTGTCAAATACTTTTGACCACCCACCTTGCGAGTGACAACATGACAAAATGCTTGCTTTTATTGGCGCAAACTAGCGCTATATGTCTCTCACACGGTGGCGGGATCTGGATTGACACATTGGGAGCATAAGTATATTCTTGTCTTAAATTTAATACTGCATTTTGATTGAGGGTCTTTTTTCTTATTGGGAATATACTGTTTCATTCAAATTTATTCTGATGCTTGCTACATCAACAAAGAATTTATAGATTCTGAAGTAGTGCATGATTTGTTGTTAGCCTGAGTATTGCAATTTGCCTATTTAAATTATCTGATTGCTAGAAATTTGTAATCAGATTTCGAGCTGGTACCGAAATACGTAGTGATTCTTAGCGGTATAGAAAATTCGCCACTACGGCGACGCTGTAATTTGAAACGATAATGTATGTTATGGTACTACGTGTTTTTAGAAGTGGTACTTACCTTCGATTGAGAGTGTAGTATTCGGATATGTGCGTACTTTAAGTTGTGTCAAGCATCGCTGCCTGACATTGTGTGGCAATTGGATACGTCAATTCTGCCACTGTGATGAGTGATTCAAACTCGAAATTTCATGGTCACGAGAGTACGTTACTTCATTGAATACGAAGTAATCTATCGCTACAATCCTGACTCGTAATTTGTTCAAAACCATGCACTGTACTATTTTCAAATTCGACTAAAAGTGACCTGGGAATATAAATAGTATACATTCTTACGTAACCAAGGCTTCCCTTTTTATGTACTCTGATGCAAAATTTGTCATGTGCATCATCCAACAATAAGTATAAGGGTATATCAATGGTGTCGCCGACAACGAAAATGACACGTATAATAAGCTCATGTGGAATCACAGCTGGATTGGATCTATTCTATCTTCATATCTTTTCCTACTCACATTTATTAAGCCAGGAATTTTCCTAATCTATCGGCGCAGACACAGTTTGTAGCCATTCAAAGCGTGCAAAGTTGCTGCGTACGGTAGTGAATGTCAACACAGGGAGGTGTCAGTACATGATTTTGACATTAATTCTGCACAACTGACAGGTCAGGTTGGACATTAAGCTGCCGGTCTACACTCTAACTATATGTTTGTAGTCGGATTGCACCCTACTCGAACTTCTTGGCCATCTCCTGTGAAATAACATATGATTCCTCATCAGTAAAAGAGACAGAAACTAATATGAATGGAGAGCCTGGTTGCTTTAGGATACGTCATACGAATCGGTACCCTCGCATTTTTCAGGCAAAACTGAATATTTTCATGTCCAGAAAAAGGAGGCGACAAACAAGCTGCACGATCTACAGGTAATGTCATGTGTTCTCGAAGAAGCATGAAAATCGCACAAGTCGAAAATACCAACACATATTTTCTTGCAATTACCTATAAGTGAAAGATATGAGCTAGTTTTGTACCTCATGCAGGGGCTGAAAGGACATTGAAAAAGGACGATAATGAATCCGGAAACACAGTTGTATATTTATATTTGATCTTTGATAACCATTCGCAATGCTTACCTTAAACATCGCCATCGTCGAAGATTCTTTTTCGATATATGCATCTAATTTCACTTGTCTTTCCTCGTTTTTCTGCGATCGAGCTCTTGATATATATTTTTGCCGCTTCGCCTCACGCTGCGAGTTCCCAACTGATTGGGCGCTAAGGTATTTGCATATGAATAGAGACAATAAATAAGGAAAGTGATGGACATAAGTGAGGTAAGACATTTTCGTTAGGTATGTGAGTACGTTGGTCTAAGCGATCAACTGGAGGCTCAGCAAGACGCTGGCTACTCTCCCGGTACGGAATGTATATTATAACTGTTGTCAGTCACCCTGCGACAACTTGAGTTTTTTTTGAACTGCGCACAATTGTGATCGGAATATGACTACGCAACGCCACAAAACAGGTTCGCAACCGTTTCGCCTGTGAACCAAATAATCTTACTTGTCATTATACGGGTCAGCTTCTGCAGGCTCAGGTGATAATTGTCGAGAGCGTTTCTCCGATATTCTCATTGCCTTTTGTTCCATTTTCTTTTCAAATGTGGATGTAGGTTTGTTTACATTCTGTGAGATTTTGTCATCCTCCCTTCGGCGGTCATATCGATCTGCCCGGTAATCGCCGTGTGGAATGTCACTACTGTACTGCGTGGGATGCGGTATGTATAAGGTTAGTCACTTGCATGTACGCTTGAAATTATTAGCAAACATTAGCACATTGATGAACAAGTTAAAATGGTACTCGTCCGTGATATGGTATAGATGTTTTCACACCACGAAATTTTACCAATTCATCCGAGTAAGCGACTTTCCGGTCACCGCACGCATGCTTGGAGGCAAGTAAGTGCACTACACAACAGAGAATGATCAAACATGATAAAAAACCGCTTATTTTACTCTTCATTTCTCTTGGTTGTAATGCGGTGAGAAGGTCGTCGATCCAGACTCCTTTTCTGAATGCGGAAGGCTAGCTTTGCTCACACACAATGCATCAGATGAAAACACTTTTCAAGATCAAGCAGATCTAAGCAAAGCTAGAAATTGTCATTCTCGTCATGCTGGGTAGCAACAGTTTGAAACATTGATATTGCATACACAGATCATTTCTCGTGCGATGAAAATAGTTACAATAACAAGGCACATTTTGATGCGCACTTGGTGTGCAAATGAAACTGAAACCATACTGCTATATAGAGCAACACATGAAAATCTCAGTCACATGTGCACCTTATCAGTTCGGTGAGATGCACTTGGCTGTGGAGGTCCAGCTGGACCTAAGCTCCTCTTACGGTCTGCGAAGCCCATACCGACAACCCCGCTGCTTTCCCCATTCGAAGTACCAGACTTGAGTTTGCTTGTTGCATATGTAGCAGCGTCAATCTCGTCTCGCAGTTCCGTCATCGCCTGCTTGTCCACTTTCTTTGCGAAACCCCATTTATGGCTGAACGTGGAAGTGTGAAGTGTGCAAGTAGCGAGCATATCTTTAGGCAGCAAGTCTCATTATAATGTTCGGCGCCCAGCCAGCGCTCATGATATTATGAATCCACGAATTCGAGGTTCTAGGTCTTCGAGTATTCAGCTTTTGTGCGCACTTTCAATCAATAATGAATGCAGCACTACACCAATCTGATTTTCAGATTCTCGTAAGCAGACTCTGATGGTGGCAATTAGCATATATACTTGGTGCTTATTTTAGAACAAAGCCACGAACAATTGGAGCTTTAGAAATTAACGAAAAGTCGTGCATGAACGTGAGGAAGACTATAGCAGACAGAAGATGATCAGTCATACTTGCGAGTGCCATCATGACGCTACGCCGTACATTCGAATATATTAATCAATCTCTAAGATAAAAGGTGCCAGTTACCGGTTTAGGCGAGTGCGCTCACCGCAGAATTTTTTTTTGATTGAAAGGATTTATCGCATGTTGGGCAAATATGAAGGCTATACATACACAAAAATTTGCAATATGTACAATTTTTGGTGCAAGAACAGCGTACCTTGTTCTGGAGGATGTCTGCATTTGGTTGTTGTGCACTCCATCATAGTACTTCTTATCAAGATAACCGTCATTGAAATCCTCCACAAAAGTCCTGAATTTCTTCTTCGCTTTCCGACTATCTAAATCGTCAAATTTTATGTCATATTCCTCTAAGAGCCACAACCTGAACTCATTGTTCTTAGTATTGATTCAGCAATAATATATGCAATGAGAATGTGATTTATAGCGGCAAGACAATGTGAAGCCTTTTCAAATGTATGCAAAAAAAGCATGCGATATGTACATATTAGGCTGGCAGAGCAGAAAAGTCGTTTGCTTTGCTTGGAAAGCAAAACGAGACGTGTGCAAACAAAAAACTAGACACGAGGTGAGCAAAGGAAGGTACACATAACACAGGATCCCACAAGATGTATAATGAAGCTACCTTAGCAAAGTAGTCCTCAGAGGAGATTTCACTTTCCTCTTTCACTGGTCTGCGTTTGCCACCCCCACTGTTCTTTTTCGTCTTTGACTTTTTCTCCTTCTTCGGTTTCTTGGCTCTTCGATCTATACGTGTAGGAAATCGCATGTTAATAAGATAGTCGACATGCTCACCAATCTCGGCAACATAGGTAAATTTCACAACTGATATATTCGCTTGAAATCGCAAGTATTCGCTTGAAATCGCAAGTGCAAATGAGCCAATTCCTCAAATATACGATATTAAGATGTTGACCCAATTATATCAAAGCGATTTCGCATATGTTGGGAGTACAGAGACTGAGAATATGACAGCGATATCAGTTTCTCAATAGAATTATTCATTGAGTGGATGGGTACCTCAAGAACACATGTGTATGCCACGTATTGTTTAAAGATCACAGATGATTATTGATAAGTTTGTAAATAACGAAAAAGAAGGACAAGTAAGAGTGAGCTCTGAGAGTACATATTGTGGAGAACTGTTTCGTTTTGATCGTTATATCAACCAAGCGGATGGTACACTTCGTTGATACACTTGAAGCATGATATGTTATATGTAGAAGTGCATTCTTCGCAGTGGGTATTGTCGGAGATGTAATCAAGCCCAATTGTAATCGAACCAATTAGGGCAGGAAAAATTAAGCAAGCCTATGGTACTGAAAAATGTTCATGTGTTCGAGCATGTTTAATTAATTTATGTGCAGAGTTGTTATGACTTTACGTTGGAATATGCGATCATGCACACATGCATACATTTATAGGGTTCATTGCAGACACAACTCTAGGATTTATTGCACATACATATGCGGACAGTCTCCTACTCATTGATAATTTACTACAAGCGAACAAGGGCAAAACCACAAATCTGGAAAGTGTTGCAATTCCCTTGCGAATGCGAACACATCACGCAAATAACATACTGTAAAAACATAGTCGGGAGGATACACTATACAGCTATATATATATAATACAAATTCGCTTATAACCACTATCGTATTGAAAAACGCTTGTACAGCACGATGTTGTTTACTATATGTTGAGAATGCATGCACTAAATGGTACTTAAATATGAATATCTGCTGACTGTTCGCTATTCTTTGAACATGCATGCCTGGGCCGGCACAGTGAAACGCCAATAGCGAGCGATCAAGAGTATATACTAGATCATAATCATTATACAGAATAACTACGTAGCGGTTACATAATCACGTGCTTACTCACTTACACACGCGCACGCACGTTTACAAGTATGTGATGGTATGGAATACAATTTGCAGCATAGTTGTGCATTAAATCTGCATTTATACATTGTCTAGTTCATGATAGTTTACGATTGTTGAAGACTTACACGGGCATTTAAAGGTTCAGAACTGCTATAGGGAGCATAAATATGATTATAATACGCATACACATCTGCATACGTGACAGATGTGAGTGGCGAATATGGCACTAGCAATTTCAGTATTTGATTGAGTTATCCACAGCAAACAAATTGAAATGGTCTCTCAATCAATACGAACAAGTGTTCTAGAGCAGATATATATGCTTCGCAATTCTGCGCACTTGTGCTCTAAAAAATACCAACGGTAACCATTACAAAAGCGGCTACATATACTTGGATGTCCAATTGGGGACGAGCACTAGATTTTGGTCACAACGCCCAAAGTTGAAGGTAAACATGTAACAACATTTCCCTCGAATGTTTGAAAATTGTTGTGTAAGAAGATTGCTCTACGTTTTAAAAATATATCGTAATAATTTATTGTACAATGTGCATTACATGTGAGACACTGTGATGAAAAGAATACTTGTGGGGGTTCTCATAGTGAAATTTAAAGGCCAGTGTACTATTGCGATTTATGAGAGTGGTTAGTGTGTCATATCCAAAGTATACGTAATGGGTTAATAAATGATGTATTGGCCAATACTGGGAAGATATACACCGTAGCTCGAAAGACACCTCAAAGAAGTACTATTGTGGCCGCAATAACGCAACTCGGCATCCAAAACTGTGTGTCATAAGACTACTCGGTTGTGAACTAACAGCTAAAATATCCACTAAAGATAGCTATAACATACTATATACTGCAATCATAACGTTGTGCAGCAGCTTTATACACAGCATGTGACGACGCGTATATAGCAACCAGGAACAAGTAGACACATTACACTGGGTTGATGGCATAAAAGCTAGATAATTTACATGGTACTTGGGTAACCGGATGTTCACATAAATCATATATTGTGTTTGCAAGTTGAACAGCCAAAAACTATATGCTTCAATAAATATAGAAAACAAAAAGACCACTTCAAGCATACATAAGTATTCTATATACCATCGCCCGACATGCTATGTACTTTCTTCTGACAGTAGTCCCGGTCACTTAGCCTAGAGCTGCTAAAAGGTATACTAGAGTTGCCAAACTGAGCAAAAATTGGTTACGGTGTGGATGTAGTGTCCTCAAAGCGTACTATTAGATAGCTGCTAAGGGGACATACTATCGTGTGCGTAGACTGTAGTGTGCTCAAAACGTTCTGACAATCTTGAAATGTACCACAGATAGCAGCTGAAGGTAAAAACTATCGTATGGCTGGCGAGCTGTTGCTACGTAGTGTTGGGTATAAGCAGCTACTACTACTCTAGCTGGAACATATATCTATCATATATTTTTTAATGCATTCACTCCATATAATACCTATAAATAACCAGACTTTCGTGTGTAGTTACACAAGCCGATATGGATAGACACGAAGCCCGCGCTTTCTTGTCCATTTTTGGGCATCAACAAGTGAAGTATGTAAACTATGACATTCGGCCATGTGTTTTGTTGTAATTTTTTTCAACTCTCAGCACATACTGCGTGAAAACAAATCAACTCGCCATAGTGAGACATACCCGTGCACGCGTATCCACCAGTTAAGCTATCTCGAAGTGTGTGTTTACTTGCATTTGCATATAAGAAGTTTTAGTCTCCAGCTGTGGTATATATAGTTAATTCAAGATGCCCGCAGCAGTAGATGAGGTGATCACCTCTACCCCAAAAAAGTCATCAAAGAAAGGCAGCAAGAAAAGCAGTGCGAAGACGGACAAGAAAGGCGAAAGCACTGGCACTACTCAGGCAATGGACACTAGTACACAGAAAAAGGAGAAATCCCCTGGTAAAAGTAAGAAGAGTCACAAGACCGACAAATCAAACAAGGAGCAAGAAGAAGGTACAGCTACGGTACAATCATCAGCACCCACAACAACAGCTACTAGTACTAGCACCGAGCCTGACAAGAAAAAATCTAGCAAGAAAGTGAAGAAATCCAGTAAAAAGGAGAAAAAGTCGGGCAAGAGTAGTAAAAGAGATGAAGTAGCTCCTGTCACTAGTGAAATTGAAACCGAGGTAAAAGAGAACGATGCTACTAGTAAGAAAGCAAAGGATTCTGGGAAGAAGACAAAAAAGGATACCACGAAGGAGACTAATGGGAAGAACATCGCAGAGTCCAATACAGTTTCAAATTCGAGTATAGTGGTGAATGATGGCAAGCCTAGCTTAGTAGACCAGCTGTCTCGTGCGACGGTTGCTAAGGAAGTGGGCCCTGCGGTGTTGAAGGCGCTGAATACCAGTGAGATGCTGGGTAGTACCGATGGCGATACTGATGCTGATGGCGATGATACTTCAGATGATGAGATGCCCCAGGCAATCCTTAGGGAGGAGGCTGATGTTACTGCCAGTGATACCGAAAAGGACTGGGAAATGATAGAGGCCGCGTCTGGAGATGAGGGAACGGTACAAAAGTCTGAAGCGGATACCAAAGAAAAGAAAGTAGATACTCAGGAGAAGGAGGTGAAGAATGAAGAGAGCAAGAAAAGTGCGAGTTCAAGTGCGGCTGGGGGCATTGTGAGTGCGATAGCAGGGGCTATTAAAATCCCTTTAGTGTGACGGCTGTTGCACCGCAAGCTGTGGTGGCCAAGACGTGGGTGCCTGTGGAGAAGGGCGAAGACGTAGTGGAAAAGGAAAACAAGAAGAAGATTAAGGACGAGAAACGCCGCAAGTACCAGGAGGCTCACGGAGATGACGATGTGAGCAAGGAGGAGAAGGAAGCGTTGTATGTGGTGAAGCCTAAGAACTATGCAGAGGTCGAGAGTGATCACGACAGTGACGACGAAGACGAGGTGGCGTACAAGAGCCATGTGAATGATGGAATCAGTGATTTGAGTGACTTGAGCGATGATTCGGATGCCGAGTCTGAGTCTGAGGATGATGAGATCGCGGAGGTCAAAGGTATGTATAGAGTGTCATGTGCTAATGTGTGTATCATTGTGATTTTGTGTCTGCTGGTGTGTGTGGTCCGGTTTGCTTGGAGTATACGTCTTTAGATCGTGCATGTGTGATATTCGTTGGAAGTTTCCATTTTTTAACTTGAACTTAGTATACTTGTGCTATACAGTATTTACAAGATCATAAAATGTAAACCACTAAGCGCATATTGTCCTGCAACCAAGCCTTCAAGTTTATAATGTTTTATCTGTTTGATAGTGGTGATATTCGCTGTATCAACTACTTCATGCATACACCAATTGTTCACATCCAAATGAAAGCAATCTAGTATTCATTATGGATACATCGTTTTTATCACCATGCACTATGCACGATTGTACATAAGAACATATATATATATATATATATATACAATGTTTTTAAGTACATATTTATGCAAGAAAGTCAAAAAAGCAATGTACACATGTATTTACAGGCCATAAACACATACACACGCACTTGCACACTCTCACACACACACAGACCCTCGCACACGCACACATACATACACACACACACACACACACACACACACACACACACACACACACACACACACACACACACACACACACACACACACACACACACGCACACGCGCACACGCACACACACACAATACAAACACAATACAGATACATGCACGCACATACACACGCATACACACACATACACATACAAATACACATACACACATACACACACACACACATACCATATTGGCAATGCGCACATACACGTACACCTACATATACACATTACATATAAGATATACACATACACGCGCACACACGCACACACACATAACACACACGCACACACACACACACACACATACATCACACATACGTATTATATGTATTTATATTTATATTTATATATATATATATATATATAGATATATGGATATAGTGTTTTTTTTTTGGGTTTATAGAAGTATGTATATGAAACATGTCAAAAAATATAAGAATTTACACATAGATCCACTTTTTCAATCATGATAAGGCTGCAGGATATATAATTATATATATATATATATTACTCATACATACATACATACATACATACATACATACATACATACATACATACATACATACATACATACATACATACATACATACATACATACATACATATTATTGCACACACATACATATTGGCACATATACATATACACATACATATACATATACATATACATATACATATTCATACTCATATACACAGGACATATACACAGGACATATATATATATGCATATACACAGACATATACATATTCATATGCATATACATATGCATACATGTACACGGGACATATACATATATTATATACATATGCATATATGCGTATATATATATACATATACATAAACATATACATATGCACATACATATACATGTACATAAACATATACATATACATACATACATACATATTGTGTGTATATATATATATATATATATATATGTATATATATATATATATAAATATATATATATATATTTATATACATATATATATATTATTATTATTATTAATATATCAATTTATATATATATATATATATATATATATATATATATATATATATATATATATAATCGCACACATAATATATTGATAAATTCATACACAATAACCGCAATAACACACACACATCAGCAATACACGCACATCACACACACACTCAATACCACACACACATCATCACGCGCACACACACGCACGCACACACACACGCACGCACACACAACAATACACATCACAATATCAATATCACATCAATACATATATATATATATATATATATATATATATATATATATATATATATATATATATATATATATATATATATATATATATATATATATATATATATATATATATATATACCTTCATTATTATTACACACACAGGCACTCGCACACGCATGTACAATAGTATTATATATATATATATATATATATATATATATATATATATCACATGTGCTACTATCTGGATATGAAAAACGTATCCTTTATTTACCATCCTTCCTGCAGAGGAAAAGAAAAATACAAAGCCGCTCACAAAGACACAGCAGCGTAATTCCGACCGCGAACGTAGTATGCGTACCGTATTTGTTGGCAATGTACCCATAAAATGCAACCAGGGTGCATTCAAAGCCCAATTTAAAGAGGTGAGTATGTTCTTGTTCGTAGGTTTTAGTATGCTGAGATGGCAAACCAAGTATACGCTCTAGATAATTTCGGATCATAAATTTACTGTCGATCACGACAAATTCAAGAGAGAAGCGATATGTAGAATCGTTCAGAATGTCATTGTAGAGACTGTCTGCAATCTTAAAGTTCTCAGCGCCTGTACATCTTTTACAAAGAGTTGTTCATATATTTTAAAGTTCTCAAAATTGACGGAGAAGTTTGTCAATCCCAGTTTCACTTGCGACGTGTGTGTCAAAAAGCTAAATCAAGTTTACAACAAAGCTAGTTTACAAATACGTGTTTAAAGCAGCTTTTATGTTATAGAACAAGTATATCTATCAGAAATATTCGTAATCTTATTGCAATATTATGTGTTGCTGTTTGCACAGTTTGGCGCCATCGAGAGTGTTCGTTTTCGGTCAGTAGCCGTCGCCAAGCCTAAGATGTCCAAGATGATTGCGTTCGTCACCCATCAGACCCACGCAGAGCGCACGAGTATGAACGCGTATATTGTGTACAAAACAATGGAGGGCTGTGAGGCTTGTTTAGAGAATGCCAAAGGTGCGATGTTCGGAGGCCACCACTTGCGCGTAGACAGAGCAGGTGGCAATGAGAACAGGGTGCAGGATACCAAGTCCACAGTGTTCGTCGGAGGACTGCCACCGAATGTTGAGGATGAGATGTTATACCAAGCGTTCGCCCAGTGCGGAAGCGTCGAGAGCGTGCGGTGTGTACGAGACAAGGTGACCGGGATTGGCAAGGGTATCGCCTACGTTAAATTCGAGGTATGTAGTACATTTGGGACTCGCACTTGCTCCGAAGCATATGATGTGCATGTGTACGGTAGCGTAGTATGGAAAGTTTGAATTTGCATATTATTGCAGTACAAAATTGTGTATATACATGGTAGTATAGCACGTGAGATATGGATTGTTGTATAATGTCATCAACGAGGCGAAGGTTATCATTAAGATCTAAGAGTGGATTTAAACTTCATACGTTCGTCGTTAATGTACATGAATGCTTATACTTTAGGTTTTAACGGATATACGTGATAGCGGCCTTCTTGATTTTTGTGTCGAGTTCGATTTTCCTTTTAATCTCGTATGTAGAGGTGGAAGTAGTATGCTCACATGTGGGATTTTAAGTTTGTTTCGCTGAGTTTACTGTTTTGAACACCACAGAAAGAAGAATCTGTCAGTTTAGCACTGCGATTGACTGCCTCCGAGATTGACGGTAAGACCATCCGGGTACAGAAGGCCATGTCACGCGACTCACAAACCAAGGCCAAAGATAGCAAGACGAATGATTTCCAGGGAGCTCAAGCGCAAGACAGGAAACGAAAGGGAGGCGATGACAAGGCCGGTATGTAAACAAATGCTATGTAAGCTAATGCGCCACTTACATGGGTGTGTCGTGTATTTGAACACATACACAAGCGAGCATGACTTAGGATTATGTTCTTTGCGATTCACGGTTCAAGTTTGGTCTTTGCGATATGTGCTGATGCTCAGATTTGGTGGCTTGAGCGTGCTGTTATTCATGTATCCAAACGAGTGATAGATGGGTCTAGTAAAAGATTGAGGTCTTCTAATTCAAACACAATCTGATCATATTCCTGTTATTTCGCCACACAAAACAGGTAAGAAGAAGAAAGTAAGATGGGATAAGAAAAAATTGGAGGAAAGAGATGCGAAGGAGGGTACAATTAGTAGAGCTTTGTCGAGACCGGATCGAACTGTATTTGAGAAACCCACCAAACCCGAAAGGGGCGTCAAGCGGGAGAGAGAAACAAAGGAAGAAAAGGCGCATAAAAAGGCCAAGACAACCAAAGAGGAGAAGAAAGCCAAGAAACCCAAGTGGACCGATGAGAAGCGCAAAGAGAAGGGAGTCAAGACAAAGGGCGAAAAGCACAGAGAGAAGAAGATGGGCAAAGAGGGCGCGGAGAGGCGAGTGAGAAAGAGCGGCAAGGCCAGTGCGACAAAGGCATAGATACCATTTGTATAAAATAATTAAGTACTGGATTATCACTGCTGGAATGCATAGGGAAAAGGGCGATTTGTGCCATCTTATACTTTGCGGCCGGTTTATGAGAATTATTGGCGTAAACATGACATGCCCAATAACTCAATGTCGAAATTGTGTTTTCCACATATCAAATTGTTCGCGCAAATGCTAAGCAGAGTGTGTTTGTAATCATTTGCTGTGTAGCAACATGAATAATATTTTAATGAAGGAATGCATAATCGCACCCTTATGTTTAAATTTCGTATTTGTGTTTCAAATAGATCAAATTGTTCGCGCAAATGCTAAGCAGGGTGCGCTTGTAATCATATGCTGTATAGCAACATAAATATTATTTTAATGAAGGAATTCATTGTCGCACCCTTGTGTTTGAATTTCGTATTTGTGTTTTCCACATATCAAATTGTTCGCGCAGGTGCGAAGCATAGTGTGCTTATAATTATAAATGTGTATGAACAAGAATACTATTTTAATGAAGGAATATATAATTGCATTTTTGTGTTTAGTAGATATTTTCTTATGTCGCGGAAAAGCGACCAGAATATAATGCCAATCAATACCAAAAGAATATTTCTAAAGAAGTCACCCATTGTCTCGAGATGCGGTTGTGCCTACATGTCCTAATATAGGGATAGGCACGAAAGAGCTGCGAAATTTGGTTTTAACTTAGCAACATTGGCGGCAATCCCGGACACAGTACACTAGTGGGCCACAAATGGAAGTTTACAATTCGTTGGGCATTCTACTCGCGCACATACTCGGCAGCGAGAAATGTTTCGCAAAATTGGTCCAGCACGTGTTGCAGATTGTTCGCGCGGGCGATCGCATCCAGACCATACCGTGACGCCCATCAGTTTCAGCTATTGCGAAAGAGTCTCGAACAAGTAGCTAAGTTGGTGAAGGTACTGTAAGTGAATGGCTACCTGCTTCATTCCGTTTCAGCCGCAGTATCGGAAGTTAAGAACAACTTATCGGTCTGTTCTGACGCGACCTTGCATTCCTCTGAGCACAGACAGTACTCAGCTGTGGTGCAGAAACTATAGCCATATTGTTTGAGAAGTTTAGGCGGTTGTTCGGGAAGCTTGGTCAGGTTTTCTTTTTCACCACACTCCTTACAATAGGCGTTGGGGCATCCACCACACCTGAATCATAATTAGTGACAACGAATATACTTAATTAATAAAATACAGCAAGATATTCACGCTTATGTGATAACACTTACGCGAGTACAATCTCCTAAACTTACGGGCCCTCCTGGCCGAACAGTATACACGGGAGTCCACTTGCACAACCGTAGGTGTCCGCTCGTAGTTCAGAACAAGATTCGAAAATCTCAAGTTGTATGCAGTAGTGAGACACATCACAGCAAAAACTTAAAAATGACACAGTAACCGCCGTTCGCATATGTGATGTGAAATAGGAAAGGAGAACACGATCTGACAACAGGGACACGTTAAGTAAAAAACCACGTGAGAAAAATGTGCAGTTGTATTCGGTTATAGAGTAACTTGAACCTGGTGAGCTTGAAAATAAGAAAGCGAATATTTCTAATAACAGACACACATGCGGACGTCCGCAATATTCAGATTTTCATGCGTGTGCATACCTCTTCAAGATCGAGCATTATCTTGAGAATGGATACCACCAGGTGTATAGGAACGAAGAAGGGCAATTGCCGTACTATCGATCATGTTAAGAAAACATATCAATCTGAATCATATTAAACTTAGACAAGTGCAATACATATCGATGAGCATGTCACAAGTGTGATACGATTTCTGCCTTAGAACGTGTGCTTCAACAGGATAACTGCCATGTTCACAGTTTACAGGGCAAGTGAACTAGTATACCAATATCAAACATACACGAACATACATAGAAAATTAAATTTCATACAATGTCTGTACAAGTGTGACATATAAGAGTATATTGAGAGAATGAAAAACCAAAATAGAGATCGAAATAGACAAAGATATATATATATATTTATACATGCATACACACATAAACACACCCAGACGCAGACACATACACAGGCACAGACACAGACACATACAGACACAGACACAGGCACAGACACAGGCACACACACACATGTATATATATAAACACACACATGCACAGACACAGACACACAGACACAGACACACACATATATATATATATATATACATATATACATTCATACATACATACGCATAAACATAAACGCAACAGACAGGACACGGACACAAATATATATATATACATATACATACATGGACAAACACACACGGACACAATCAACAAAACAACGATATATATATATATATTATATATATACCTATATATATTTTATATAAACCATACACAATCAACACATACATATATTATATATATATGTATTGCATGCATGCATGCATGTTTGTATTGATATATATATATATGTATATATATATATATATATATATATATATATATATATATATATATATATATATATATATATATATATATACATATATATATATATATATATATATATATATATGTATATATATATAATATATTGCATATATATATAACTATATCTATATATATATATATATGGGACACACAGATCAATGTCAAAGACATCAATGCACGCATCATCATCATCACGTCATCAATAACATAATCATATATATATGTACTTTATATATAATAATTCCTATATATATATATATATATATATATATATATATATATATATATATATATATATATATATCACGCACACGCACAACAATATACATATATGTAACGGCACAAATACAATCATAATTATATATATATATATATATATATATATATATATATATATATATATATATACATATATACATATAATACATACACGCACATCGCAATGCAACAATAACAACAATACACGCATCATCATCAATCATCATCATGTCATATAATATACATATTATATATATACGTACATACGTATTACATATTGCATATATTATATATATATATATATATATATATATATATATATATATATATATATATATATATATATATATATTATAATATATTTTAAATATCTATATCTATATATATCTATATATAGACGCACAGACACAAAAGACATCACAACATACATCATACACACACGCACGCATGGTTATATATATATATGTGTACTTATATATATACCTATATATGTATATATGTATATATATATATATATACACGCACACACACACACGCATATATATATATATATATATATTACATACACACACACACACACACACACACACACAACACATACATATACATATATCTATGTTTACATATACCGTATACTGATAAATGAGAAAGAGAATATATATATATATATACATGGCTCAATCAGAATGCACCTTTGTAGAAATGGATAAAAGGTCGCGCAATGTATCGGATGGTGGTGGTGCATATGTACACAACATGCATATACACAAATTGTATACTCACTTCATAAGTTAACATTTGACAGACAAAGTGACGCAAAAATCATATATATATTTATATTTTGAGGATCGCTTTATAGCGTGAGAACCTTCTTTTCTACGATAAGTTGCCTCGCACCCACTAGTATGCACCCTGACACAAGTTTGCACTATACCTATAGAGAAAATTACCGGCTTCGACAGTGGTCTTCCGACAGATGGCGCACATGTGGTGTTCACAGCTGAATTCCCCACTGTACTCTTGAGGTTGTTCTTTCATGGCCAAATCAAATGCCTCTACATCGTCATATCCTAGACATATTGGATGAAATGCGTTGGGACAGCTATCACACAGTACCAGTTCCCCGTCCAAACCACACGCCTGGCAGTGGTCGAAGTTCTCATAATCGTCTCCTGCTTTCAACTCCTTCCTCTCATCGTTAGTAGACCCTATTTGCACGGCGTCCACTTCTGTGTGTTTTGAAGCATTTTCAGTTTCCATAGCCGCCGGCATCCTTCAGTGTTGCGCCAAACGTGGAGACACTATCGGCAAATTCGGCACTTTTCTAACAAGTTACAGCCAATGCATTGTTTAGTGTGTACTCACTACTCACCGTGCATACTAAATACATTATGATCTTTATGATTTTATCCTCAAAGATCGCGCTCGAACGACCATGTGATTCAAAAAATTACAAAAATGTGAAAGTGAAGTCTGTCAAATAATAACTTTACAAAAGCACAGAGCATGCAAATTGTGGTGTAAAGCGTCGAGGATTATGAGCCAGAGCATCGCTACGGCCAGACCCCATTCGATTGCAAAAACACAACTCCACATATGTACCATTGATGAAACGCAGCTGCTGTACATACCATTTGTTAATTTATATAGGGATATCATAGGACCAACATAGTAGATGAGATATTTGTACATATGACACGTTTGAATTTATTACTGGCCATATTGCGATTTTGATGCCTTTACTCGGGTTTTAGCGGCATATTACAAGTATATGTCGAACAATGACACATATTCATTCTCGATGCTGTAATAGCTAATGGACAAATAGTCATCAGTAATCGTTCCAAAGACTGCACCTATACCCGCTTCACCATCGTCAGCATAATATGCTGAAAGCAGCCCGGGGGGGTCCAAGTCCTCGTCACCTCTGACATGCCTGGATTCTCCACCAGCAGCAGCTGTGATATAGTACATACCTCCATTGCCTACAAATTTGCCAAAAACTGTCTCGGGTTCATCTTCTGGGTATTTGACTAATGAGACTCCGTGATCATGAGCCATCAAGATCGCATCGATACCATTCTGCTTGAATGGGAATTCTTGAAAGGCATTCATGCCATCTCCATTCTCATAGTGCTCTGTCCAGTATTGCCCTGCACCCATGATGCTCTCATGAAGGCTAACCAATTTCCACTTGGCTGTCGATGCGACTACGGCCTCTGTGAACCACTCGCGCTGAGTGCTTCCTTCTTCAAAACTCTCGTATTTGTTTAACACAAACCATTGTATATCATTAATTTCAAAGGTATAATAAACTCCTTTGCTGGGAACAGTGAACCCTCCTGGCATCTCCGCACCCTCATCCTGAGAAAAATAATTTCTTGCGCGATAGTACGTAGGATCAAGCCCAGATGCAGTTTCAATACACTCATGATTACCGATTGTGGCAAAAAATCGTCTAGTGTCACTGCCATCACCATACACTCCGTGGTAGTTATACACCAAATCATGAAAATATCTACCAACTGTGTTATCATACACAAGTTCTTCGTATTCTGTGCCGGGTATATACGAGATATCTCCTCCGTGAACTATGTAATTCACATCCTTCGCTTTGACCATGTCTGCCACCTGATTGAAATTATCATTGTCTGGGGTATCTGCTATGAATGCGAATTCCGTAGCATTAACGGCTGTCAACAGAATAGTGGTCAAGATATGAAATGAGCTTTTAGCGTACATATTCTTAAATAAAAAATATCACGATATGTATTCGTTTTTTTTTTTTGAGAATTTAGTAGACGATGTTCAAGTTTTTATATGGAAATTGTGCGTCGATGCAACATGAGTCTATAACTCTCTCTACTATTTATTTAGTAGTAGTAATATTGCCAAGTCATTAGACAATGAGGTCATGGTCTCATGGCCGGGCTCACATGTAAATATATATTGTACATTCCTGTAATTCCTGACACACACTCTCTCTCACTCTCTCAGTCTCAGTACATAGAGAGAGCGAGAGCCGTAGATTAAAAAATACTACAATACTTACCCTATTTTAAAAATACTATTTTGAAAAAAATAAATACTACTCAATACTGTATAGAGTATTGTTAGGAACTCTTTCAGTGTAGACCAGACTCCAGACTCCAGAGTCACCAGGCACAGAAATCACGGAGTACAGAGTACAGAGCATCATGCACATTAAAAATAAATAGGTTGGCGTTACGCCTACGGTTATGTACACTTACCAGTTATGGGCTCATGGGGTAAAAAAGGTATTCAAGACAATGTCTGCCAATAGTTGTCCATTCCTTTTATTCAACTGATCAATGAACTCAGGTCTCAGGAGTCAGGATAACAAAGTAATATACATATTGTATATATATATACAGTTATACACATATACATACGTTGTTTGATTTCAGAAGGCATGCATATTTTTTAAAAACAAAAACAACTGTTTGTGTATTGTTTTTTAAAAATAACCCCATGAAATATCAACCAAGTTATATTTACATATGTACTGTTGCCTGTGAGCCGTGGTAGTGTGTGGCCCTGCGGGTATACCGTGGCCTGTGACCTGTTGTCAGTTGTCACCTGTGTAAATACTCATTTCCCATAGATTTAAAAATAATAACATGCAACACCATAGTAATTTCATAGTAATCTGACCTTTGTCACCATTTTTTGTTTCTTTTTTCAAACACAGTGTTTGTTTTTTTAAAAATAGCAATAAATATAACACGATTGATTAAAATTATTTTTAAAAATAGATTGATTATCGTTGCCTTTTTAGTTTTTAGAGATGAGAGATAATCTCACTAAATAAATACATGCATATATACATACTGTATACGATTTTTTACAACAAAACGAAACCTTGAGACTCCTTGAAGCATGGTCAGATTCCCCGGGTCTGCGGGGGGTTAGATACTTTGTGTGCCTTCGGCTTCACTCCTTGAGTCAGTTTACTGTTCAGTCACAGTGTCGACTGTCGTATATTTTTAAAATTCAGTTTCGGTGCATGGAACAATCTGTATTATGTATGTTCATGTTTTGTTAAGAAAAATAATATATTTAACCAATCTGCTGAGGCGTCTGTTGAAAATTTAAAGTGTCTGTGGCTTAATTACGGCATATTTGCTAGAATCGCTCTCATAGTGATTTCGCATCAGCATTCGCCATTCAGTAATCAGTAGTGATTCAGTACATGCTTCTAACTGCCATAATTTGCAATTATATATATATATATATACGTACATATATATATGTACATGCATATACATACATATAGAAATTATATATATATATATATATATATATATATATATATACATATACATACATATATACACATACATACATTATACATGTGCGTATATATATATATATATATACATATACATGTACGCACATGCATACATATATATATATATATATATATAATATATATATATATATATATATAGATATATAATGGATATTGATATGGATATGGATATATAACATATATACATATACACACGTCACACACGCACACACACACACACACACACATACATATATATATATACGTATAAATATAAATAGAAATATACTTACACATACATATATTACATTTTTACATATATCTCTCACTTATATACTTTTATGTTTGCGTGTTTCTTTTATAAAAAAAAGGAAAAGGACGGATACGGAAGCTATATACATATGCATACATATAATATATATATATATATATATACATCCATACCCATGCCCATACACATCATATCCATACTCATATCCATATGAACATAAATATATATACGTGTGTGTATGTGTGTGTGTATGTGCATGTGCATGTGTGCATATGTGTATGTATATGTAAATGTATAATGCATACGCATATATAATATATGTAAAATTGTGTATATATATATATAATATATCACACACACACATGTTTATATATATATATATAGTGTGATTATGTATATATATATATATATACCATATATATGTATATATATAAAATATATGATTTTATATATATACATACATGCATATATATATTATATATACATGTATATGTATTTTATTTATTATGTGCAAAACATGATACATACATCATGCACGCATTATAACATATGGCATATATATGATGATGATATGGCCATATATATATTTTGCTATATATAAATATAAAAACATATGATATTTATAAGATAACATAATATATATATATAGTAATAATATATATATATATAATAATAATATTATTATTATACATACATACATGCATACATATATATATATATTGTATGTATTATATATTATATATATATAATATATATATATATGTATATATAATACATATACATATATATATGTATAATATATTATTATATATATATATATATATATATACATATAATATATAATAATATGTAATAACAATAATATACATGCACATACAATGCGTATACATATTACATATTATGCACACATGCATACGCACGCACGTTTACTTATACATGCTATGAACATGGGCATATATAAACATAAACCATAACACACACACGCGTATATATACATTTTTTTTTTGTTGTATATATATATATACACGTCTACACGCAACACACACGCGTTTACATCAATGTTGCATGTATAAATATATATACACAAATATATATATATTTTATTTTATATATATATAATATATATAATATACATATGCGTATATATATATATAATATATATAATATATATATATATATATATAATATATATATATATATATATATATATATATAATATATGCCATTATGCATGCATCATCAACATACATATAATATATATATATATATATATACATCTCATATATGTTGCATGTGTATATAAAAAAATTATAAAATGTTCATACGCATATATATATATCACACATATATACATATGCGTTGCATAAAACACAATATCACGCATCATCATCATATATATATATATTTTCTGTATATCGAAATACATATATATCTCACATATATGTGCATATCCATATACAACAACATCGTATATGTACATACACATACGTGTATATAACATATATGCGTATACACAAACGTGCATATATATACACAAACGTTACGCGTTATATATATATGCATTACATATTACAGACACACGCACACATGCACACGCACACATCATAATATATGTTTATTTATGCACAAAGAAAATGTTAAAGTGTATGACATTATGCACACACGCGCGCGCATATGTATGTGTGTGTAATACATATATTACATCGATACTTACATTACATACATATATGTTATATAAAATAAAAAAATACAAAATATATATATATATAGTGTGCATAGATTTGTAAAAATCTATATACAAATATAATTATATATTGTACATGCGCTTAGATATATAAAATATTTGTTACATATGTATATATATATATATATACGTAAATATAGATATAAATGTGTAGATTTATATATACATAATACATAATATAATACATATGCATACGGATAAATATTTTCTCTTTGTCTATATCTATATCTGTATCTATATACAAATTAGATGTATCATTATGTTTTTGCACATATATATGTATATATATACATAAGTCAGTATATTACATGGTCACCAAATTGTTGCTCTCATACTAGACTGTACGGCATATACTTTTGAACAATATCATGTATAAAACCGCCAACTACGCTGCCGCAAGTAATTCCGCAATCTTCATATCTCACATATCAAATGTCGTCCTCTTTGACAAATCATTCACTTATGGGTACAGCATATTGAAATAGTATATATTATTATATTCTATAATTTACTCAACCTCTCTGCCACTACACTAAATCGGGGTCTCGCGCTTAAGTCTGCACCCATACACTCTTTGGTCAGTGCCAGTAGGGCATCCCGGACATCTTTATCCGTGTCATACGCATCACACTGATCACACATCTCTTCGATTAAACATCCGAAGGCACGTACCTCCAACAACTCAATGCGGTCGTCCTTATAAGGAAATGCTGCACCCATATCCGTCAAGTAGCTTTCATTTGTGGATGATGAATATAGTATATTGTGAGCGTACAAGTCTCCGTGGGTGTGTTTAAGTGCGTGCATCTCTTTAGCCACGCCACTTATACAGAGCAACAACCTTCTGGCCTGTTCGATGGTATCGAACCTTTTGGCGCCAGGGTACACATCCCTTGTGACGCTCGCGAACGATGGAGGGTCTCCCAGGCTATGCATGTCCCTGATCAGACTCATAACAAGCCCAGCGCCCGCACCATTATCCGCCCCTACGTAGGCGTGTACCGGTATTAGTCCTTCCACATTGCGGAGTGCCACAGCTGTTTGCACCTCATCTAATACATGTCCATCCGACGTTAACTCTCCTTTAAACAGTTTGATAGCCACAGCGTCCTTGTGTGTACTGTCAATTACAACTTTTTCGTCGTCTTCTTCCGAGTGGATACTACTTTGCGTATTCTTGGTATGGACGTACGTACCACGAGCCATAGCTAAATACACCTTTCCACTAGCCCCTGTACCCAGCGAGGGCAAGGTCTCGAGAACATAATCATTCACATCTACCCGAAGAGATTGGTCCAACTCACTCAGCGACTGAATGGAAGACGCAGTGCAGGGATTGCCGCCCAAACCCAACCAAGACAACTTGCGAAAGTGAAGCAAGCATTCTGGTATATGTTCAAACTTGTTGTTTGACAAGCGTATCAACTCCAGGTTGTCATTGAGACCACTCTCTGCCAGCAAGGGTGGTAAAGTGGTCAATTGGTTATTGGCCAGCATGAGCTTTCGCACACGTGGCAGATGCGTACCAAAATTCTCTGGTAGGGCCGTGATCTGATTGTCTGTGAGAATTAACCAGCCTACGGTCGAGGGCAGTTGCTGCACACTGAGTTCCCCAGAGAACAGATTAGATCTGAAACTGACCATGAACAGGGATGATACTGTACGTAAATCCGGCAGAGTTTTGAACACATTGCTAGAGCAAAATAGTATGCGGAGGTTTGGTATCGAATTCAGCAGCCTTACAGGTATCGAGCTCAACATGTTGTGTGATAAATCTAGGTGTGTGAGCCGACTACCAGCGTTGTCTTTGGACAGCAATTCTGCCACGTCATCGGGAATCTCGTGAAGATCCAAGTTTGTTAGATTTAACTTGGTATCCGTGAGAGAGTGCGTGAACGCCCTGACTCGCTCATAAAGAGTGCTCATCCTTCATACAACGCGGCTAAATGGCAAAGCTGTACTGAGTTTATGTACAAGAGGTATCTCACAGATATATTTGCTTGAGCATGTTTATTAGTTAAAAATATTCACTGCTCTGTTTATTCAAATATTTTCTTGAAAATATGTCCTAATTGTAAGCCCATCGCAAAATGAAAAGCGGAAAGTCCGTATTATTCATTTAGGACAGGCAGCTAGTTCTATAAAAGTCTCCAACTTCGGCATTCTCCAAGCTTCCAGCGATCTATAGTCTATAGTCTATTGTCCAGAGTCCAGAGTCCTGACTCCCCAACAATATGGCAGTCACCACTCTCGCCTGGTGGATCTGGATGACGTCGTACACAAAAAGTCATCCTATTGGCGTCGCCAGGGACAACATATTATCTAAAAATAGATATTAGTTTAACCTTGATGATGTCATTGTAGCCAAATAATTACGTAACAACAGTCTTCAGATAAGGATGCGCGAGAGGCAACATACATGCACGATTGCACAATTGCACGCAGCGTCGCAGCACTAAAAGAAATAAATAATACTGTTCGAGTAGGTGGTATCTAGAAGCTCTCAATACAACATACTTTTGAGAATTGATTGGGATAACTTACCTTTTATTGTGCCTATAGGAATTGCAATCAGTACGTGCGCTAATATACCACAAGATGTCAGACAAGTCGGCAGTCGCGATCGTCAATTCGACATCTCTGTCTCAATTCTTGGTCACGGTATGGCAAAAATTATGCGCTGTTTCCATCAAAAGACGCTTTCTGCGATTCATGCAGGTGCTTGGCATTTAGTTCAAACATTTTGTTTCGGTTGGCTTGCTTTAGTGTTCAGTTCTGGCGGTATTCATTCTTGTGATCACTGCTTAATTAATATTGGTTCTTGAACGAGATATTAGTATTGGTTTGTACTTCTTAAAACACTTTGTACTTCTTAAAACGCGCATTGTTACTTGCTGATTTGAAGCTATAATGTATGTGAAATGGATTACTATTAAGCGCACGTGTACGTGTGTTGCGTCACATCATATTTAGTGCAGACCAATAGCCGTGCTATTCTCCAAGTATGGACAGTATGATATAATCTGGAAAACATATCTGTAGGTGAAGAGTGTAGACGTACATCACTATTTCAGCTTGTCGATCAATCGCATTATACAATTATAGTATATTCCGTAAAGTCTGACTCATTGGTTGTTAGAAGATCTCGTATCGTTTTTCCGAGGTACATACGTATTGTCTGGAGAGCAATTTCACTACGAGGATATGTCCCTGACTTCAAAACTCTTTGTTGTTTACGAGCACTAAAACTTTGATATGACATTGCTATACGAGAGCACTCGCAAAGCATGCTAATAAAAGTTGGTTGGAGTATACCTGTCTCACTCATTTTTTCATGCCTCCTCCCATCATCGATGTAGTTGATATTAGCGTCGATCGCAGGAGCAGTGATGTTCCTAGCCTGGACAATCATGCGCAGAATGGTTCCGAGGATTTTCTATGCCGTGCCGCTTTTAACCCACAGGTAACGTCACAATTTGTATATAGGATTAGGTATGGGAAATAGTATATCTATATATATTTATATATATATATATATATATATATATATATATATATATATATATATATAAATACACATACACACACACACACACACACACACACACACACACATATATATATATATATATATATATATATATATATATATATATATATATATTTCAAATGAATATATGTGAATTTTCACCTGAACTATGATCGTGTCTCCGCAGAACTTGCGTAAGAATTGCAGCGGGCTCTGCTGATGTCAGTGTTTCTAATCCGCAGGTAGCTACTAGAGTAATTTGTGCCAAATAGCTAATAATTTTGCCAAATAGCTAATAATTTTACCAATACAAGTATGTAAATATTATCAATACATAAAACTATCTCTTCTGCAGTTCACACAACCTGTTTTCCAATAATCATTAACCTGCGGCATAACGCGGATACTCCGTTTGATGATCATCATCTTTCATTCAATAAAAGGATATGATATAGTCGTTGAGGCATCGAAAGCTGCTAGCGTAATTCGTTGCAGCGACAAATCGACTGTTTATGTTGTATCTGTGCACACCCTTTGGTGAATTTTTGGACTTGCAGAAACGATGTGGAGAAGCAGTCTATGAAACTCAAAACACTGTACTGTCTTAAACCTTTTCAGGGACAAAGCATTCAAGATCCCGAGCGTGTTTCGGTGGATGATTGAGCTGTATCGTACCACTGGAGACGATATTGTTTGCGAGATGGGATATGATGCACACGTTCTCATTCGATCATATGATCTCGCTCTCCAACTTTTCGTGCCAATAATGGTACGTACCTATTTTGAAAATTTTGTTATGGTGTGCTATATACAGTGCGACACGCTAGCTACCATCAAATCTCATTACACCTTTCTGTCGAATTCACTATTCCACATTTCAACTTTGGCAACTTGTACGTGCTGAATGTACTATATGTGAGTTGAATATTAAATCGTTTGTTGTATCATATACCGACAGATTTTGAGCTTGGGCCTACTCCTACCCTTGAATATATTGGGAAGTGAAGGTGGTGAAGACCTCAATGCTTTCCTCGTTACAAATATTAGTGACGGTGATAGGTATGCAATTTACACACGCGTGTAGCATCCATCTTCAAACTGTATTGTAATCAGAATTTACGTAAAACCTTCAGCTGTACACTATATGCCATGGCTTACCTAATATTTCATGTCTAGTTCACACCCATTATTTCTAGATTGTCGTGTGTCAGTTTTGTGAGCTACAAGACTTTTTCAAGATATTTTTGTATCTATTATGTCCGCCATGTGTGCCATCAAATTCGAATTTATTTTGTGGTCTACTCAAGCTCATTGTCGATATTGAAACAAAACCACAGTGTGCTTTGGGTGTTCTGCATGGCAGCATGGGTGTTCTCCATCTATGCGTACCTGTGCGTCAACACGGCGTACATACAACTGTCTCGCCTGTACAGCCAACACTTGCTGATGAAATCTGCCAATGGCGAAAAAAACTACGCCGTTATGATGACTATGATTCGGGTGAGAACACGCATGGATGTGCACTTTCTTTATATACATATATATATATATCACAAAAACACACAAAACACACACACACACACACACACACACACACACACACACACACACACACACACACACACACACACACACACACACACACACACACACACATACGCACACACACACACACACGGACTCACATACATACGCACACACACACACACACACACACACACACACACACACACACACACACACACACAACACACACGCACACATACATATATATATGCACACACACACGTGCACACACACACATTTACACACACACACACACACACACACAATATTATGGATATATATATATATATATATATATATATATGTATATTTATATTAATATATATTGATATCTATATATCTATTTATACATATACTGTTTTATATATATATATATATATATATATATATATATCTATGTATATGTCTTTGCCGACAATTTTGTATAGTGTTTGTTAAGTGTATTTGTGTATATGAATGTATTTTTCTCGATACTGAACTGTTTGTTCTTTGTGTAGGTCTTCTGTGGGGAAACAAATTTGGTCATGAAAAGTGTTCTAGCGTATGTCTACAAAACAATGTTATAAGTGCCCGGTCATTGCCTAAATTCTAGCTTTCATTGCAATTCTGATTATTTTGCTAAACTACACTTAATGTCAGGGACTACGGGATGAGACTAGACGGAATGATGACTTGAACGGCGTACGTGATGACGATGCCTCTCAACTAAGTGCCCTGCTTCATAAACCAGTGTGCGATGATGTCGTGAGTGCCGCTCGATATTACAAACCACAGAGAGTACTTACACACCAGGTCCAGAACTGGCACAACGAAATCAAAGAGCTGAAACGTGCCTTATACAAGTGGCAGGTGAGTTGTGATAGTATTTTTTTTTTGCTGATAGTGCTATGTACACTACAGATCAAATTGAGTACTTTGCGCCGGATGCTTGTCGATTAAAAGCGAGATTGTGTGTCCTCGCAGCATTCGTGATATGCCAAGCGTCATCCATCAGTGTATAGTCAAATTCTCATTTATGGTGGAACTCGTATCTTGAGCCGGGATTGGATATATGTGTTGGTGCTGATTGCTTTACATGCGGCTTGGACTTGTGCAAAGTGTTTACTGTCTTTCTGGTTGGAGATGCGAAATATCAATACTCAAATTTTCTATTATCAATGTGTGGGTCAGCTGTTGCTCAAGTGATTTGTGATACCAGCTAAAGCCTTACTGTTTACTGTGAATCGTCACTCTCCAGAAGTCAAAACCAGGAACCCGACCCACACACCGGCTAGGTTTCTGTGGATTCGTGGGTGAACAGGTGGACTCGATTGAATACCACAGTAACCGCGTAGCAAAGTACGGTCTCGCAGTCGATGAAATGATGGCAAACCCGGATATGTGGATTCCTACCGATACGGCCTTCGCGGTTATGACAACGTAAGTGCAGCCATAATGTCTATGAGATCCATGGACAAGATTTTGGGGTGTACAGTGTCTGTGTGCGTTGAATGTGCCAATTTTCGTTCAGGTTCGAAGCTTGAATCAACTGTAAAGTACATTTATATATCGTTTATCTTATGTCATTTGGACGTGTTGCATCGATATTAGTTCAATAGTGTTCTCCTAAACCGATATGCTGATTTGATCGCACTTTTCCTGAACCGATATGCTGCCTTTGATCGCACTTCTTCCTGTGCACCTCCGCGCATACGAAGTGGCATTATTTATTTAGGTATGATTTTCGCAGCGGTACCGTCATTGGATCGAATAGAAATTTACAATACATTTTATTGTCTACAAGGTTGTCTATAGAAATGCCGTCGCACCTGAACTGTTCGCTGGTGCACGCTTTTCCGCCATTGTTGGATGTCTACCATTTTCGAGCCCACTGCATCTAGAGCTGATATACCATAATTCCTTCAAACCAGAACAAGATGTATTATTTTTCCTACCGAGCTATAGCATCACTTTTTGGACGAGCACATGAATTCATTGTATTTGATATTCCGGTTTCATCAATGTAGTATGTCCAGTGTAGCTGCTGCCTCTGAAAACAAATACCTGAGCGCGGCAGGAGCTAACTTGATTGCCGGGATCATCAGAGAGGCTCCGGAACGCCGAGATCTCTTCTGGATGAACGTTTCGCTCAATCGTAAGCAATGTGATTGTGGATTAATTGATCGTTTGCGATGCGGTTGAATCTTTATCTCTCACCACTATGTGTAGCTATACACGCCACGTCGATTGAGCACCAATTTTGTGAACAGATACGAGAACTACAATAACAGAACTCATGCAAATTACCGTCACTACAGGTGTATCCCGTAGTTCACGCTGGCTTTTGGCTACTGTATTGACAATCGCGCTGATTCTCCTGTGGTATATTCCCATTTCATTCGTTCAATCGTTCATCTCAATGGAGGTATGTTAGCTTCTAATCGAATTTTTTATTACTACGTGGAGTCTCTCGGGTTGTGGTACAATTTGTATCTATATTGCAAGCTTTTTCGATTGCGACCTTAGATAATGACTATGAATTTCTCAATCTGTATCTGTTTATTAACCTACTGTCGCATATTTGAATCTATTTTACACGCAATGAATGCTTAACTCACATTTAAATGCTTGCGCATCGGAACACATTACACGCCCAAAACCCTCACGTTTAAAATCTCATAATGTGCCTTTCAGTTTTCTTATATACGAACCTTAATTTCTCCAGTATTTATCTACTAAAATACCGTGGTTCGATAGTCTGGTGGACGCGATTCCTTTTATGAGAGGCCTGCTGCAAGGGTTTTTACCACTTGTGTGTCTGAAGATCTTTATGGCCGCTCTACCGAAAATCTGTATAGGTATGTTTCAATTTATTGTAAATATCGAAATTTTTCTTTAGTGTAAAGTGCAGTGTCACGGTTCATGAAATTGTCCGAAGTAAAACATTTGACTGATTTTCCGATACGCGTTGATGTAAATCTTTGAATTATTTCGATTACATACATACCCTCCTAAATTCCATCGCGCCCAATGGTATCCTATCGAGGGAAAGTATACAGATTTTACAGTTCTGACACTCCGAGTTTCATCCCTGTACAGGTCTGGCTATCCTAGAAGGCTGCCGAACGAAAAGCAAGATTGATCGACGTTCCACGAGTACTCTCTTCTACTTCCAGGTATGTGCTTGTCGCCACTTTAGAACCTCGTGTTGTAGTTAGGTCTATTTGATCGCTGAAAGCGATGAATGATTTGACTGTCTTCTATGATAGCCAGTCCGATACAGGGATAACAACCAGAGTGCCAGAAGTGCATCACCTGGATGCTTGCTTCTCAATAGGGTACCATTCCAAAAACAGTAGTCAAAGTCAATAAAAATAGACTCACATATACATCCTGCACATCATACACAGCTGTTTAACGTGATGTTGGGGTCGATTGCGATGAGTACGGTCTTTACGTCTCTTTCCATGGACGATCCGATTTCGATCTTTGAGATGCTGGGGGATTCGATGCCTGGTACCTCGACTTTCTTCATGAATTATGTCATCGTGCTTACCTTTATCGGCACAGGAGTGGAGCTTCTCAACATGCCGATGCTCTTCGTGTATGTGTATGGGTCTTTCTAGACGGTAACACGTATCGGTCTTTGCGTAGTATCATCCTGTTGCATAAGTGTCTGTGACACGCCGTCGTCCATATATAGGTAGTTGGATGCACATATAGTAAGCTACTGCCACAATGTGACTTTGAGTTTACTCCCATAGGCTTTCTTCAGCTATTATACATTACAGCGTGTATATAAAAACGGATGCATGCACGTTTTTCAAATATCAATATACCTAAATGTTTCGGCTATAGAGCACCCTCATGTACACCTGAGATTTCGTCGCTTAACGACCATTCTCGACACTTTTTTTTCTCGTAATTGACACATATTGAAACATCGTCGAACTTACAACGATGTCATTGTTTTACACTTCAGCTCTGGGTTTCTTGTTGCTTTCTTTGTCAAGACACCGGTCGAGGAGGAAAAAACTATCCATCCTGATCCATTAGAGGTATGAACGCGCAAAAGCCGTTTTACTGCTATTATTGGTCGTTTTTTCCGCATACACGAACTGAACCGATCGCAACGATGAATGCAATCGTTCCAAACACTTCTACAATCTTCAGATCTACAGTTTCAGATATTCTCTTTTGGCTTTCTGCTTATCTTCCATCGAACTTTTCCATCTGATACAGACTGCAAAGCCCTACGCGGAGTTCTTGCTGGTTATGTGTATTGGACTCGTATTCAGTACGGTTGCACCTATCGTACTACCTTCGGTGGTGCTTTACATGTTTGTCTGCAGATACGTATTCTTGAACCAGTTGAGATACGTATACGAGCCTGCGTACGAGACCGGTGGTCGCGCTTGGCCTCTTGTTTTCTCGCGAATTATGGTGAGTGTTGCTTTAGTGCCGTGTTCACATCAGTGTTGGTATGTCGATGTCCGTGTCAAGTTTCTATTGATGTTGATATCGGTACCGTATCTGAGTATGCAACTCACCCTGATGTTTGCCAAATTAGTGGAAAGTTTCGTTTTCCCTTGCTGTAAGTAAATTTACATATATGTTGCCCTCCATTGCCACAACCCTTGCCTAAATGGAGGAATCGAGCTTTGCAATTGGATTTAACGAAGCGCCTGCGGACGGTGGCCTTGGACGTCTTCGAATACCCAATTGGGTTTCACTCCTGTGCGCGGTGAAAGTGCATTGCGAACTATATAAATACATTGTTGGATCCGACTACGTATGGTGTTCTACAAGGCACCTGATTTTACGACAATAGACATACATCTTGTATTAAAAGGCTACATTATTTGTTCATGGGCAGGTATGCATAATGCTATTCCAAGCCACCATCTGTGGTGTGCTTCTGAGCAAGGATATGGTGGTAGCGTCGGCTATGATTTTGCCGCTTCTCGTTCTGAGTATCTTCTTCTGGCGTCATCTAAGCAACAGGTATTTGACTGTTCAGACAATTTCATACATCAGTTCTCTGTGATATATAATGCTGCTTCCGGCCTCCGAGTTCTCGTTCACGCCGCAGCCTTGATGCAAGGTCAATTGCTTCAAGCCAGCGCGCTGCATACAGTAGGCGACTTTCGTTTAATCAATAAATCTCACAAGCACTCCAATATTACTGACTGATTACCGCGCTCGAACCTCTGGCAGATATGGACACGCTTACAAGCACACGCCTGGATCCATTGCCCAACGTGTAGATGAGAGAGCTCGCGCGTTGGCTCTCCTGGAAATGTCACATGCGGAATACACAGAGCCAGAACAACCTGCGAAAGCAGTCGCGAATACCAGACGCCGTAGCAGTGCAGGATCGACTGACAGTGACATTGATAGACCAACTACGCCGCAATGTACGAAGGACAGCACGGCGGTATCGATAAACCAGACCGTCCGCAAAGTATCCATAAGGGATTTCCCCCTTGCCTTCTACCGCAGCACCTCCAAGTCAAATTTGGAGATGGATTCACGCGGCAGGCTTCGACTGGCCGAAAACAACCCATTTTCAAAATGGCGCAATCACATTCCCGAGTCTATGGAGGCCACAGAGGTGTTCATGCCAGACTTTGACAGCAAAGTCAGACGGAAACAAAGAGATTGTATTCGGCTTCATCAATTGACAACTGCCACTCACCCGCCCTCACTTCATGAATTGTTCCCAGAGTTGCTGAAGTCTAACACCGAAGATTGCGCTGGCATCTCGATAGCCGAATGTGTGTTAAGAGACCCACGCGAACCGGAGGTGAAGAAGTTCGGCACTGCAGCACCTGATCAATGCTCTTTGCAATCACATGAAGAAGGCCAAACCATCACACTCCAAGGAACAATAGAAAACTCAAAACAAGACAAGAAAAAGGTCAACCATCCGTGTGAATAGTCTGCTCATGCCGATACTATTGGGTATCGATGTCAAATAGCAACTGACAACAGAACTTTACTAAGCCCTGCAAGTATCAGCATTTAAGGTGCCAAGGCGTCGGACGGAATGTAACATTCAGGTAACCGTCAGCAGGCCTCGATTCCAAGTACTATTGGAAATGCACATACATAAAGTAATAGCAACCTATTCTGCCACTTTCTATTTTGTGAGGTGGAAGCATTGCGTTGCACACCGACAGTGACAGAAGGAAGAGAAAGCAGGTGAAATAGACACGTTTCCAACCTAGTTATTCTCTATTGCAACATGACTCAACGGGGTACATCTTTATTCAAATATTCATAGGCTACAATGTGCGGTCTCAATCATAAAAACTTACACAACAAGCTCAAATGATGTGCTCTATCACTCTCGTACACGCGCTTGCTTATTGCGGGCCAGGGATTAAACGTTTAAGAAAACATTTTCACTGAGGAGTTCTAACCGACGAGTGATGGCATGTTTGTCATCATGCCGTTCCTGGCCTCAGGTGAAATGCAATTGTGGTCGAAGAAAACGCCAGTGATCGCATTGCAGAGGTCGGGACAATCCCAAGGATCTAGGGAGACAATAAATCAGAAAATCAATGCATGGATTATGAGATGAATTTGTACTTGGTATCTTTAAATATACTAACTGAGAACTCAAAATATACGGGAACATACTATGATAGGAAGGTACATGCTATATCGACAGGATTGCTAGATAAGTAGCAGCTTCCATTAATGATAAGCAAGATTTTATATCCGGTAAGGAAGCTGAGCATGCAATATACTCAATGGCAGGTTAATTTGACTGGAATATTAAATATGTAGCGGCTTCCATCGATTTTTGTTTAGTTGTATGAAGTAAGAAAGGCTATGAGAGTATCGGAGTGATTATGCCGAGGAGAGAGGTACTAACTCCACTTCAGAACATTTCTGACGAAACATGCAATACAAAATATTGGCCATTCGCACGGATACCGAATACTAACTTCTCACATAAGTCTCAACGCCTGGCTTAAAGACCCTCACGATGCAAAACAATTAAGAAGAAAAGATTGTGAACACACAAGTTGCAACGTATACGTGGCTGAAGAACGCCACCAATTTCAAACGTTCTGGATGGATTTACAGCAACATATACGCAATTGTGACTGTTCAGCTTACCCCACTTCTTGTCGTCTACTTGGAGGGTGAATATGCCTTCCTTCGAAACAGTGAAGGTGACACGGCAATCGTCATTGAATGTTTCATCCTTGAGCATATCCTCTAGCTTGTCGACATTCGCCTGGGAGGCATAAACCGGATCGATAAAAATTAGTATCGTTTATGCAACTTTGTATAGGGCAGGGCTGACAAGATATGCCCGTTATCATGCAAATTGGCAGGCGTTGTTTCGAAAAATGTATCATCACAATTGCAAGACAGCAAATTAAAGAATTCTCACAGATGACGGGCTAATTGCACACATGCTCGTGCCTAAATGCAATTGCCAGGTATTACATCTTCAGCAGAAGAAGTATGAGACCGGTTACAAAGTCTTTAGGCTGCTTGGAAGCTGCCTTAAGCCAATACCAGACTATATTTGTTAAAACTCGAGTCCGTGTGTTTGCGCAGCATCTTACCTGTGCAGACGGTCAATACTGACGGAAAAAAGCCTAGACCACTCCAAACTGATACAATAAGCTAATACTACACGTTCACAATTGATCATGAAGTCGACAGTGATACTGACAATACATGGATATTTCGACAATTAATTGATATACTGGATAAGATGTGTATCCATACCTTGTCCTTACTCCGAGGTTTTAGCCCTTCAGCCAATCCGCCGCTAAGCTGTGCCGGCGTCAGGTTGCGTGCAATAATCATGGCGACCTGCATAACGCACACTCAGGATTGTGTGGTATCTCTTAGCCAATAGGCGGTTTTCCATTCATTTACGACTGATATGTACAAAAAATGTTCTCTTCTATGAACAAATACGGCACGTTTTCCTATGATGACGAGATTACCGACTAAGAGCAGTATTCACTTTACTGCCGGCTGTACTATTTCGAACAGTTACTTTTGGTAGGACCGCCACAGTTATGGTGCCGTAACTAGTATGTTGAAAAAAAAAAAATCGGCACTATATAATGCGAGGCTGTATTCTGGACTTGTAGGAACGAGAAATCGTGTTAAGACATGCGAACTGTACCTTCTTGTTGATTTTCGCCTTACAGAATTTTGTGTAGAAATTCTCCATCTGGAACTTTATGCATGTAAATTGAGTGACAATGATTATTTTCTGCATTGAATAGGCCATGAAATCGACGCAGAATGACATTAAAAAATATAATAATATACAAGAGCCAGAATAAAATGAGAGACCTTACAAATATAAGATGTGACTTTAAACGTATATTGCATGATACATAGATGTAATATTTAAACTTACATCTTTGAGCTTCTTGCCTTTCATGTCACTAAACGCTTCGGAGACCCTGTAGAAAGCAAAGCAATTTATATTAGAATGCGAAAGAAGAAGCTCAATAACCATTATCTACGTTCCGAGCACCTCATTGTAGAGACACCATCCTAAAGGGTGTGTTGCGAACATGTAGTGCATGATCTTCAGAAAGGCACGCGTACAGTAAATCTTATATGATAGAAAGACTCTGCTATCAAAATATCACCTATACAATCTACAAACAACGCACAAACGAAATTTAGCACATATTTAGATTTATCTGAAATACGCGCTTCTAAATTGATAGAGTTTCGAGATGCAGCTAATACGGAATAGTAGCCACCAAGCTTGAACTATAAAATCAGCAGAATCAAAACATGATACGAATTATTGCTCGCGAACAACTTGATTTAGTATTATGTCTTCCTGTTTCAAGGCCGAAATAGCATAACAGTTGACGTAAAGGTAACATATCGGTCCTTCCCTATACTGCGTATGTGATTGTGATATACATAATGAATTAGATCTAACTGTCAATCTATTGTCAATGTAGTGTCGATCTACCGTGGAGGAATAGAACCATATCATACACACACATCCACATACATTCAACATAAATACACACACACACACACACACACACACATATATATATATATATATATATATATACATATATATAAATACATACGTACATTCATACACACATACATACATAAATACGTACATACGTACATATACATACATACATTCATACATACACACACACACGCACGCACACACACACACATATATATATATATATAAATACATACGTACGTATGTATGTATACATACATACATACATACAAACATACATACCTACCTACCTACCTACATACCTACATACATGCATACATGCATGCATACATACCTACCTACCTACCTACCTACATACCTACATGCATGCATACATGCATACATAATATATATATATATGACCAAATAAATGACAGATACGTTAAAGATATACATCAATACACAGACAAGCTCACGTGTAAACAATTTCATAGCTATTTGACGATCTTGATGATTTTCAGGAACAGGTTGCACAACAAACAAATCTGATTGTTGCAATGTCTGAATAAGAACCTACTCGGCACCGTCAAGGTAGAGGCCGACGGCATACACGTTGACGTTGACAAACAAAATCTTTTTCTGTCGAGGTCCACATCCGGATAGTTTGTACCCATCGAGTTCATCTTTAAACACCTTTCCGGTCTTGGGATCAGTCATAGGCATGTTTGCAGAATTCTATATTACACTTGGCGGAAGATGTATATCAATATCCTCGTGTATATACTGATGAAGTATATATACTACACTATGAACGGCAACCTTGACCTATTTTGCGAATACAGCGTCTAAGCATATTTGTTCATTTACCTTTTTTGGAAATGGAATTTACCCGTCACTACGTACCTATGTATTATTAATTATATGCAGATTGCAGTATGAATTTATGCACCTTCTTCATTCTTTAGAATCTTTATACTGTTTATTTTATATTTATTTATTTTATTTTTGTAAAAACAAAGCCCAAATTATTTTGTATTTACATGACACTCGAATCTCGAGTCGCGACAATTCGATATTAGGGATTATTGTATATACCTTGCCATATACCATATTTTGGTTTTTTTTTGTCAAGACAAAACAGGACAAAATATAGTATACGACATTCTATGTCGATTTTGTCGTGTAGCAAATTGAAGCAAAATAAAAATGTATTTCTATTGAGTATAGATCATTTTATTGTTGAACTTCTAAAGTTTTTTCCTATCAATTAAAAATAAGTAGAATATTACTAACCAATTGTAGTGTTATTAACAGTTACTCTATAAAAATTCGTGAAAATCAGCATTCGCAAATACTTTCACGTGATGATATAAAATAACATTCAGTTAACCAATTAAAAATAGGAAATAATTTATGTATTCGTCATAATCTTTTCTGAAACCCATTCACATGTTTCTCTGAATTTTTTTTTGGATAAACAATATATATTATAAATAAACAATCCATTGGATAATGATCTCGTTCTCTCCAATATATTATTTTACACAACCGAAAATTGTTTCTCTCGCCAATACACTATTCTACACAACAGTTTTCACTGCATTTATATCCAACTGAATACCAGAATAGCAACTGTACCCTAATATTGAACATATACTGAAAACGCAACCTGTCAATCAACCTTCCAAAACCGTGTCCCTAACATATTGCACTGTTTTCAGGTCTCTTGGTGTGCACCATATCAAGCTACAATCATACTCGCACGAACTATTCCTAATCAACAGTCTAAAGACCCTCGGAAGCCTCCCTTTACGGGACGTGACGCAGACCATGCTCACAGTCTCCTTGCTATAGCCGCTATAGGTAGACACGACATCCACAAGTACTCAACGGACTTAAAAATATGGCAAGAACAATTTAAGAACAACCTCCATACGCAAGTTAACGATGCTAACTTATAATAATACAACAATACGTACACACGCATGCAAGCATGCATGTAAACAACGACTGTTTGCAATAGGTATCTTTTAAATATATTTATAATTTGTAGACATTAATACATCTTTGCATATACGTATTTATCTATATATCTATGTATCAATGTATATAATAAATCTATATAAATAAATACAAATGAGCGTACACAAAAATACAACAATACGTACACACACAAGCAAGCATGCATGTACGCGACTGTTTGAAATAGGCATCTTTTTATACATTTATAATTTGTGAACGATATTAATATCTCTGCATATACGTATTTGTGTATGTATCTATGTATCAATGTATATAACAAATCTATATAGATAAATGCAAATGAGTGTACACAGAAATGCAACAATACGTACACACGCAAGAAAGCATGAATGTACACAACCATATTTATGTATGCACATATGCATACATGTATGTACTAAACCAAATCAATTCAAGTGTTTACATACATGTGCACATACTGACATACAAATATCACACATACACTCACTCATACAATAAATAGGGTTTCGCATCGAGTACAAAAAACCTACGTTGTTTTCGTACATGACATCGGCGAAATGTTTTTTATTCGTGGACATTTTTTCTCACATCTCGACCAAAGGTCAGCTCGGAACTTCACAGTCAGGGCCGCTCCGCACCTCGGCACAATAAGTAGGGCTCGCCTCTAAAATGCCTCCACGACAAAAAAAACTTTCACCGATGTCATGTACCAAAAAAATATATGATTTTAGGTCTTTAGGAGGCTATGTTATTTATATGTACAGTATGCCTATGTATTTATCATATTTTAAAAGTTGGTATGACTCATTTGATGAGCCTTCCAGTCCTCGAATCCTCGTTCACACCTCCAGGCCCCAGCCAGGGACAGAAAATGTCTAAATGTCGAATTATACAAATAGTCAAATACACTTTCAAAATGATGTATTTACATGGAAACGTATATGCTCTGTCTACATTTCTACAGTCCAAGATACAACATAGCTTGTTAACCCCTCTCCTGCAAACAACATCGTGTGTGTACATTATAGACAGTCATCAAACAGAATGTCTGAAGAGCGAAAAGCCCCGAACCGTCGCGCACGAGCTGAGTGTCACTCAAACAGGTATGTGTTTGAAAGGTTTCCTCGCCGTACTGAAGTTTAAGTCGTTTCTATGTCTGCAAGTAGATATATACAACGGTAACTCCATATGGAATTTTGGCGCGCATCTTTTTGTTACTATATATATTATAAGTATACATACACACGCACACACACACACACGCACACACACACACATACACACATACACACAATACACACATATATATATATATATATATATATATATATATATATATATATATATGTATATATATATATATATATATATATATACACACACACACACATGCACACACACAAACACACACACACCCATATGTATCAATATGTATAATATATATATATGTGATATATATATATGTATATATATAGATATGTATGTAATAACTATAACCATATAATATATATATATATATATATATATATATATATATATATATATATATATATATATATATATATATATATATATATATATATATATATATATATATATATGCAATATATATATATATATATATATATATATATATATATATATATATATATATATATATATATATATATATATATATGTCATTACATATGCATGCATATACATATTATTATTCATATATTTGTTCATATATGTCTGTCTGTATATGTCTATTCATATATGTCTCTTCATCTGTATGTCTATTCATATATGTCTGTCTGTTATGTGTGTCTATCATATATATGTGTGCGTAGATGTCTATTCATATATGTCTGTCTATATGTCTATTCATATATGTCCGTCTATATATCTATTTATATATGCGTGTCTATATCTCTATTTAAATATGTGTCTATAAATCTATTATTATATGTGTGCCTATATCTCTATTTATATATATATGTTTTTTTTTATACATCGATTCATATATGTGTTTATACCTCTATTCATATATTTTTGTCTCTATATGTCTATTCATATATGTGTGTTTATATGTCTATTCATATATGTGTGTCTATATGTCTATTCATATATGTGGGTTTTTATCTCTATTTATATATGTGTGTCTATATGTCTATTCAAATATGTGTCTATATATCTATTCATATATGTGTGTCTATATGTTTATTCATATATGTGTGTCTATATCTCTATTCATATATCTGTGTCTATATCTCTCTCTCATATATCTGTGTCTATATGTCTATCCATATATGTGTGTCTATATCTCTATTCATATATGTGCGTCTATATCTCTATTCATATTTCATATATATAATGTGTGCTTGTCCAGACTTTGCAAAATGTATGTAACGGATCATTCTCTTAGCGATATTATGAGATATTTCCTTCACGAGGATACGATTTATCTATTTGCAGTTTGCTTGTCATAGGTACGCTGTGAATTCGTTTGTGTGGCTGGTTTCTGTAGCTATGCGTCACTCTCATTGCCATCGCACGTGTGTAGGTGCACTTGCAAGTACTCGTACGCATATATGCGGTGCCGCACGTTGCTGCAGATGGTCTGCTTTGGATTCGCTGGCATGAGTGTGCAATTTGATGAGCCTATGGACATTAATATAAACGTGACTGTACATATATGGTCTATGGACGTTAATACATGTATATATATATATATATATATATATATATATATATATATATATCCCACTGCATATAAATATATATATACATATTATATATATATATATATATATATATACATATATATATAATAATATATATATAATATGTAATATATAATATATATATATATGTATATATATATGCCATATTATATATTATATAATATATATTATATATATTATATATAATATTATATACATTATATACATATTATATTATATATATATGTATGTACTATTACATATTGTAAATAATATATATTATGTATATTGTATGTAACATATACATACATAATATACAATAATTGCTGTGTTATTACATATATTAATATTATTATTAACCAATATATTATATATTATAATATATGTATATATATTATTATATTAATATATTATTATAATATTATGTATATTATAATATATATACATTACGCATATTATATATATGTATTGGCCATATGTATATTGTCAATCACATGTCACCATTGTTACCCATCATGCATACATTATTATATATATTATGTATTGTATGTAATTATACACAGCACCAATATTAATGTGTATTATATTATATATATATAATATTGCATATATATATAATATATACATATATATGCATGCATATATGCATATATTATAATGGCATGTTTATATATACTTATGTCATTATTACAAACACGCAACAACAACAACCACCACGCGCCATCACACATCATCATCATCATAATGTATGTATATATATATATATATATATATATATAGATTGATAATATATAAAACACAAAGTTATATATATGTTTATCATTTGTTTGTATTTACATGTTTGAATATACATGCATATATATATTAATGTTGTATATATAGATGTTATAATATATTATGTATATAATCACAATCAAAACATGGAATATATATGTATGTTACATTAATAATATATAACATATTAATGATATATATCATAAATATATGTGTATGCGTTGCATCACGCACATATATATATATGTATGTATGTGTATATATATATATTAATATATATTATTATATACATATAATAATATTATTAATACATATATACATATATGTCATATATATTTAATGTATGTATGTACATGTGCGTGCATGCATGCATGTATGTACGTGTGCATGTATGTATGCATGTCATATACACGCGCGCCCACACCAATAACGCCATCATCAACGCGCAAAACGTCACATTATGCATTAATTATGTTTTTTTGCAACATATTATATATATGTATATATATGCTATTATATATATGTATTATTATATATACTATTCATATTATATATTATTATTATATATATATATATTATTAATATATTACATATGCATGTACGTATGTGTTTGGATGCAAGCATGTTTTTGTTATATGTTTCTTTATGATATATGCATCTGCATTATTATTATATATATATATATATATAATATATATATTATACATATATGTACATATATGATATATGCATGTACTACATGTGTGCAATGCATGTACATGTACGTAATGCATGCATGTATGTACAATATTGTTCACACATATTAACGCGCATCCGTCCATCAACACAACGCTTTGCGCACACCACATATATACATGAATTATATATTTTGCCATAATATATATATTATATATATATATATATATATATATATAAATAAACGTATGTATGTATGTAAGTATGTTTGTATGTATGTTTATTTATGTGTATCTGCATATATATATATATATATATATATATATATATATATATATATATATATATATATATATATATATATATATATGTGTGTGTGTGTATATGTATATGTATGTCTATCTGTATATATATTTGTTTATGCATATATATATGTATATATATATATATATATATTGGGGTTTATTCATCTATGTGTATCGTTATTCTTTATCATTTATACTCGATTTGTTCAACGATATAACCTGTGGTAGTATGTTTGCTGCCATTCTCGTTATTATTCGTTCGATATTCGATGGCCTCACGCCTGGGGTTCTTAAGTTGTTTGATCTAATAATTCGCGTCGAGAAATCTGATCGTCGTACAGAGGGAAATTCGATATCCAAACCTACATACACTCAATGTAATACTTTCTGCAGCGATAATGAGGTCGATTGTGCTTCTCGGGAATGAAACATGGTCGATATATCCTAGTTACGTACACACACACACACACACACACGCATACTCACTCACTCACTCACACTCACACGCACGCACGCACACACACTCACAGACACACACACATATATATATATATATATATATATATACATTAGAGACGTATGTCTAGAAGAGGCGCTCTGGTACAACTACACATGATATTTTTAAGGGGTGCATATTGACTGGTGTATGCGGATTTTAACTTTGATCGTTTTTCAATTCGATATGTCCACTTCGCAGAGACGCATACTTCGAGTGTCTTACCAACAAGGACGAAGACAGAGCAGCATGCGCCGAACTGTTTGAGAAATTTGAGGCCACTTGTATGCCATCGTGGGTCAAGCACTTTGTCAGACAGAGGGAGTGGAATAGAGAGAAAGCAGCACGTGTCACCTTCGTGCCTACTGATGATGAAGCGAAAGCATGATGAATTGCATTAACCTATAGCAGTATAGTTAGTTTATCGAAGTCTTCGCGTACCACGATCCGGCCATACCATTTCAAAATTTCAAGCGAGAAGTATTCGCTTCTTGAGTATGAGGCGGATGGTATATATCGACAGCGGCGGTTGTATATCACGTGTAGTGTGCATCTGCCATGGCATATATTACGTCATGTCACGGTTGCTGTATATTCGGTATCCTTCATTGGAGTTTAAGGGAAGATGCATTTTCTTGCCGATACTAGAATCTGGGCAATACGAAAAGGATTGTAGCGTGCACTCCAATACACGATTGTACAAGGACAGAGACAGCACTTAAAGTACATCTAGTGGGCAAAATGTGCGAAAGCTTCAAAACCCATTTATTTTCATGGTTTGGCATCACCTTTGAGATAATGCTTGACAAGTGTGTGAGGGTAAGATGATTATCCGGAGATAGCGTAAGGTATATGCATGGAACTATGATTATTAAAGATAGCTAGTGCACTAGTTGGTGTTAATCTGAGTAATGATGTAAATGTTTACGTACGCCCTCATGTCCCTCATAGTTCTGGAAACTGCAAAAGATACCAAAAGGGATGGGGCTCAGATTGACCACGCCATTTAATGGATGATGAATTACCACTGGAGTCAAATTATTTCATGCCTCCCAAACCAAAGTCGAAAACTCAGGCTGTGTTTCAAGGGGTGTACATCAGTCATCGTTACCAACGAATTCACTAGGTGAGAAATCTGCATCACTATCGTCCGTTAACATGATTGAAGAACCCTCCAATGATTGCGTACTGTATAATGTTGCCAATGGATCTGGTGATCCACTCGAAGGTGGCGATTTAGCATAGGAATCTATTGGGATGTCGTCATGGTCGATGGTAGTCGATGCGTACAACACAGTATTCGATGTTGTTAATGACCCCGGCTCACTACAGAAAGGTGTTCATCCGAGTATTCAAAGTTTAAAGTGAATTGAAAAAAAATCATTCTATCAGAATACGAGTATGGGGAAAGCATTGAAAATTGTGAATTATCCTGTTCTCCACAAACATATTCGACGAAAGTTATACAATTCACTTCATATTGTATGCTGCAATTGCCTACCTTATCAGACAGACGGTGGAGCGTATGGGAGTGATGTCGTCATGTCCTGTG
>LUCW03001610.1:42500-57500 GCA_001586965.3 Sphaeroforma sirkka | reverse complement strand
AAATGCTACCTATCATAAGAATGGCTACATGCTGTCACTGGTAGTGTATTTTGCAACGCCCTGGACGTGCGACATTTTGCAGCTTAGTTGGTAAGAACAATTTTTTTATATCTCAATAGGCCAGGTACAAATCAAATATATTCGTGCTGGCTTTTGGGTAGAATAACACAAAATACCAGACTTACATGTAGCATCTGGGCCACGTGGTTCTGTTCAGACTGCTGATAGTTTTTACGTTCAAATAGCCTCTCATCGTATCATGGCTGTACGGTGACTCGATTGCAGGCCCTGGTGCCGACTTAGGGGCTCGGAGACTATCAAACCATTTACTGAAACTGCACGGAGAATATGCGATGGTGCACAAACAGTTCAGTATCGTACGATTTCATTTATGGTCCCATAAAATAGCACAGATTCACAACGAATACTGTGCCGGCTCGCAAAGTAGTGCCGCGAACATTACTTTTCTCCAGTGATTTACAGAACTAAATTTGCAATTAATGTGGCCTTACTATATACAACTGAACAGGACGGGTGGAGTTTGACTGATTGCTGGCTACCTGTGGTGTCTCAAGAACAATCACGAGAATGCAACAAAGTTCATATCAATTTTAACGTCGATCAGTTGAAATCCAGAATCAGTCCTAAATACGGACATGTTCCAGCAAAATTAGAATAAAACTAGAGCCACAAAATTCAAGTGTACATGTGAAAACATGATGCATTTCAGTTCAAATGTGATAGTCAAAACACAAATCAACACGGCGACGAGTGTTTGTCTATCAGACATACACTACAGTGCCGCGATGGACAGTGCACTCACCTAGACGCTTCTTTCGGCTTCTCCTCGGATTCGACTGACGCAGTGGAGGTCTCTCCACCCTCTGAGCAGTAGCATTGCAAATCATGGTAATACAAAAGACGAATGAGATGAGTATTGATTGATTTGTTCTGATTGTCTACTACAATTTGACTAACGGATTGCTACACTTGTAGTGTTACGGAATCTGCAAGTGAATCTTGAAGTGCATCTTGAAGTGATAGAGGTATTGCGGATGAGGGATTTGTGGGTAAAGCCTGGAAACGAAGGCCATCATAATTAAGGTACCATATTTGTGTATAGATGGCGAATTTGGATGATTTCGAACTCGAACTCGGAACTAATTTAATTGATTGTTGATCCAGTCTATAGAATAACTAAACATGCAATACCTTCATTGTCCTTGGCGGTGACTATAGTGGGCAAATTTGATTCAATGTTGTTGTCGTTGATATTTTCGGCGCTTGCTGGCTCACTTTTCGATGGTATGTTGAAGAATGTTTCAAAAAAATTCTTTGCTTGCTCAGCGGAGCCTATGGAATTATTGGATCTATGCGAATCCGACGCAACGGATAAAGTATTGCGCACCTCCGATTCACTCTGAATTTGTGGCATAGCGGTGTCTGCCAGTGTGGATGTTTACAAATGGGAGGGAATATTGTTTAAAATGATATTTGACAAATCGTTTCTGATGCTGAAGCAGTGAGAAGTGTCTACTGAAGAGAAGCCATGAGCGATTATGTATTGTGTCGAAAAAAATCAGGAACATAGATCCTGACTTTCTCTATCAAAGTAATATGCATATACCGAATTATTATTGTGATTACAGTTTGGAATGTACCACAAAATACTTGATAGTGAAGCTCTACGTGAGCACACTTACGATCTGTCCCCGGATACAACGTGCCTATTCTATACTAATCACTTGCAAAGGCACATTGGCATGTCTCACAGTCTCAGCTCATCGTAAACCATGCGCACAGTCTTTAAATCGGCATAACGTTGTGAGTCCATGTGCATATTACTTGCTGGTCGTTGTTACAACTGCGCAATTCATGGTACAATTAGAGACAACTGAAACCCTGCACTTGAGTTGAAATTATCTTATTGGAAGAGTTGAGCGGAAGGCAACACACCACATCAAACTCATCGATCAGCTCAACAACCAATAGCCATTGCAAATAGAAGCAAGCACACAAAGCAGATTATAGCTTGGAATAGACAACGTGCCGCTATACCGGCAGACACGAGACTGGGACTAATACGGAACAGGGCTGTACACTCATATGGTCAAACTACGATGGAGTGCCCGCCACTGTGAATTCACCGCACAAATAGACTGCTTGATCACGACAAATCTATAGTGCAGTTTGTTTTATTCCTTAACTGGAAACGCAAAATATGTTCGCGTAGGGATGCGAATTGCAACATTCACTCGGCCTACCTACCCGCCCCCTCATAAGGTGTGGGCTCTAATTCTGGATTGGGTGATGCACCTGGATGATTGGGTGTGATGGCCACCACATCGAGATCTGCAAATAAATCAGAAGCGAATCATGAGACAATGAGTTACGATGCGTAAATTTGTACTCGGCCTCTACAACCATGTCGTGTACGTGTAACTCTTCCATGGGTCAAACAGCGATGATCGATTCATAATTGAGAAGGGTAGTTTGAACGTGCCCCTTTCCCTGGTAGCGAATTTATGTGTGCTAGCTGCCGATGGAGCACGCGATACAACTTTGAGATATGCACATTCGTGGCCATCCACGATGAAAATCGTCTCAGTTGTGTGGTCTTTCCCGTATAATATATCTCTGTCACACGCACCGCACCGCATGAATGCTTCGCGCAATATACTCACCACTGTCTACATCTTCCATAGTGCCCAAATTCTTTACCAAATCGGCCGTGACTCCTGCCTGCTTACTTAGGAATTTTGGCAGCGGAGAGGTCTCCTGTTCAATAGAAGGGCGTTTTCTAGTGTCCGCTGTTTTTGTCGCGCTGCTGGGAACGGCATCGAGCGTAAGTGTAGTCTTTACGGTGTTATCCGGTGCTGCTTGGGCTTTCTGCAGATCATAGGCTTTGGCTTGGTCAACTATGTCGCGCGCGAGGTCGCACACATTTGCGTTGTGCTCTGCGAAGGACCCGTGGAAAAATCTGGACGAGTGATGCAACGGCAGGAACGAGTATTAGGGTATACACCGATAAGACGAGGTGGTGCAGAGTGGGGCGCCTGCGACAGAAATCGAACAGCTATGGACATATAATCCACAGGAGTGTCGACTGCCACAGAAACAACTTACTTGTACATTGAAGATATCTTCTGGAACATCTTCGAAGTCATCTGATCGCTGCATGTAGATCAACACGACAGAAGTGTGAGTAGAAACTCTCACGAGAGTGGACAACAAGGTGGCAATCATCTATATTGCACACGCTTGGTAGTATAGTAATGCGTACTCGAATGGCTACAAACCTTGATAAAAACATCGAATGGACATTGTGGCCATGCGCAAATAGCGCATTGATGTATCCCAGCAGACTCTTAGAGAAGGACGTGATACTCGACTTCCGAACTGTAGCAAGCTGTGATGCGTACGCAATATATTCTCTCTGTGTTGGAAAAGCGAAAGTACATATGGAGTGAATTCCTCGGATTATAAACACGAAATATCAAGAATGCTTGTCACAACACTAACTCTCCAGTGTCGGTTTCCCAGACTTCGCTTAAACAGTTACATTCAGTCGTTGAACAAAAACGAAAAGGGAGTAGTTTAAAACATTTAAAAATGCTCTATAATTTGAAAGGAATTGCTTTCCGGGTAGCCAACAAACAACGGTCAATTGAACATGTTATACGCCAACCTACCTGTAGTGTGTTGCGAGATTGTACCGCAGTCTCCAGACGCCTGTAAATAGTTGATGTCGAATCCGTGGGTTTGGACTTCGCATGCTTTTCTAAATTACTTAGATACTCTTTACTCAAATTGATGATCTGCAGGTTCGAATGGTTCAAAAAAGATGTCGAGTGAGAGCATTAGACTTCATTGTGAATCGCCAGAGATTTATTTTGAACCTATCAACCGAACCGATCTGGAATTCAAAAAATACATTGGTATCGATCTCAGCGGATCAAGTTGACCACTCCCGGTTCCTAATCAGGCTATCTCTCTGATCAGAGCTTGCAGCGTAGTTGAAGCTAGCAAGTACAACCTTCCATTCTGGCAATCAATGATATTAAATACAACTTTTTCATCTAGTCAGTTCAATTTTTTCACAGGATTTTGCTTACCTTCTTCCTCTGCGTTGAGAAGTAGCCATTTCCCGTCTCTATCGTTGCTACTGGTTCCACGAGCAGCATGTCCAATTGCTCCAGGTATATATTGTAGTGATTGATATTTATCAGAATCTCGCTCAGCGCTTTCAGAGGGGCCCTCTGTCATGTATTCGAACATGTAATACATAGTTAAAATGAGAATCATCAGGTAACAATATGATTTAGTCGAGCCGGCAGCTAAAACACATACCAATCAATCTACGTTAGCATACAAGGTGCATGTTTACCTGACTACCTGTATGCATAAAGTCATAATGTTTGACACATAAATACAGTACAGATGTAAATTTTTGTAGAGCATGTGCTGCAACTCTCATCAAGAATACAAATAGGCTGTGTTAGAAGAGCTCTCTGATTTCTTATAAAGCAATGAGCTCAAATAGAAAAATAAGCAAACGAGCCTATACCACACTCGTCAGTGTGAAGATTAAAACTAAAGCATGGTCATACTTAGAGCCAACAATATATTCACACCATGTCTGAGCGGCGCAAGAACAGCAACACATGACAGGATACAATCTATCAATCGATCTACCTGATCTTCATCCATAAGACCTATCTTGCTCAAGTCGGTGACTCCATTGGTGAATTTCGTGAAAGCCCTTCCATACGCCAGCGATGCCTCTTGTAATTCTTTTGCAGCGACTGACACGGAAGCTATTTCATTTGTGAAGTCTTCCGACTAAGTGCATGTGGGCAACCGAACAAGTGAGAAATTTTGAAGTAAAAACTTCTTACATGTCTGGCAAGAAAGTGGCACTCAATTATAAATAATCGTAGGAAATAGAATATCCAAATGAATCGATTATCAATGAAGCACTTTAAGAATCAATATGCATAGGGGTTTTTGTACACATGGTTACATCAACATATATATATATATATATATATATATATATGTGTGTGTGTGTGTGTGCGTGAGAGATATACACACACATATACAGATAATATATATATATATATATATATATATAAAACATTTTGCATACAATATAAAAATATATACATATATTTATAATATGTATTAATATTCCAGCCAAACACATATAGATATAAATATGTAGTAATATATAATATGTGGTAATAAATATATTTATAAACATATATATATATATTATTATATATATATGTATGATTATTATTATATATTATTATTATATGTTACATGGTTATTACATATTATATGCATATTATTACGTACATTATATACATGTATGTATTATACATTATTATTATTATTATTATATAACATATTATTATTATATATATATATTATTACGTAATATGCATATTATTATTACACAAAATTATGAGATTATTTGGCACATTTTTTGTATTAAATAACAACGCATATTATTATATACATTACGCACAAAAAAACAGTTTTTGCATACACACAAACATGTATATATGCTATTATTATTATTACATACATATTATGTATTATTATTATTACAACACTCGATTATTACACATGGCTATTATGCATATACAAACCACACAATAATATGAACATCACCATCAATCATCAATACACACACTATTATTATATAAATGGATATTATTATATAGTTAGATACATATTATTATTACATATATGTGTGTGTGCGAGATACAATATATCAATACATCATATGATAATATATATATATTATATATTATTATATATATATTATATATCATCATACAATAATAAATGAAAACATATACATATGTATATGGCTATTATTACATGCATTATCATCCTGTGCAAACACATATGGATAGATTACAGATTATGCAGTAACATATAATATGTGTGTGTAACATATACATACATGCATATGCATATTATATATACAAACATAGATATACCTTGCAACCCTTTTATATAAACACGCATATATATGTATATTACATATGCACAAAATCAGTTCTTGTATATTGTATACATACACATGCATGTATTATTATATATATATTATACATACCGACCAAGATTACATATGCCAAACATACGCATACATATAAAACATCACATAAAGAATCTGAAACGTCACAACATCATCAACAATCATATATAATATCATATTATATATATATATACATATACATATTATATGTGTGTGCGTGCGTGTGTGTGTGTGATGTGCGTGATACAATAATCACAACACATATGCAGATTAACATATATATACATATATAACATTACATGCATGCATAAAAATATACATATGCATGCATTATTATTATTATTGCTATATTATTATAATATTATATATTATTACATATCCTGCGTAATAACAACATACAGATTATTATAAAAAAATACATATACAAATATTTTTGCATAACAACATAAAAAACATATACATATATTTCTATTAATCTTTAATAATTAATTATCCGCCCAAACACATACATATAGATTACAGATGTGTAGTAACATATATAATGTGCAAGGCAACATATATGTATATATATGTATTATTACATACATATATTACGCATACGTACATATATTACATATACATACATAATAATAATATTATTGATGTACATTTCCTTTATTATTATAATCGCATACATATTACACATATATGTACATGCACAAAAACAGTTTTTTTGATATACATTATCATAACACATATGTATATTATGTATTATGTATTATTATTATTATATGTATATTATTACATATTATTATTATACATACATACATATATTTTTTATACTTCAGATTACATGTTTACATTACATACGCATATTACAAAACACATAACATCAATAACGAAACACACTAACACATATATCATGTCAATACTATATATATATTATAAACATATATACACAGAGTTGTTATATTATGTTGCAAAAATGTGAGAGAGAGAGACATAATTATCATGATTGCTGTAACAAGATGATATTATACATATTATATATTATTATATATATTACATAATGTACAATAAATGAAAAATACACATACATTATATACATAACATGCATTAATATCCTCAAAACACATATATATATGGATTAGAGATTGCGCAGTAACATATAACATATGTGGCAGCACATATTATATACACGCATACATATTGCTGGCATAAAATATATTAACATTTTGTAACCTTTTATACATATTAACGCACATAATACATACACACACATACATATTATGTACAACAAAAATAGTTTTGGTAGCACATATACATATGGCTATTATTATTACATGAAGAATATAACACATACATGCATATTAAACAAAACATTACAACATTAAAAATGATCACTATCATACACAACAACAACAACATATGATACATATTATATACATATTATTATACTATATTATTATTATTATATATTATTATATTATGTAATAATACATATTATGGTATTATTATTGCTATTACATATTATATATACATTATTATTATTATTACATTATATTATGTACATATTATTATACATACATATATACATATATATGTGCGTCTGGTGCGTGCGATAGTGATGCAATGAACAATGGCATACATATGTATCATAATATACATATACATACATGCATGCATACGTATGTGTTACATATGATACATTATTGTTATTATTATTATTATTATATGTATTAATATATATTATAATTATTGGCTTATTATTATTATTACATATTATTATTATTATATTAATATTAATACATATAACATACATACAACATAGAATAAACAACATATGAAATTATAAACACAATAATATACTACATACTATATAACACGTATGATCATATGTGAACATTAACACATACATATTATAGATTACAGATTACGTAGCAACATTATAACATGTGGATGTAACATTAATATATATATTATTGTTATTATTATTATATTATATATATATATTATTATTATTATACATATTACATGTATTGCACATAATATGCTTACATACGTACACACATTATTAATAATATGGATTTATGTTTTGTTACATACGCATATTATATATGGTACCTACATATGCAATTAATATGCGTATTGCTACATTCAATACTTTTGTATTAATATGTATTATTGCCATTATTATTATATATTATTATTATTATTACATATATTATTATTATTATATATTATGTATTATTACATGATTACATACATACACATACTACATTATATACAAACCATTATATATTATCAATAATACACAACATAATAATGATCAATCAACATCACATTATATACATACATATAAACATATTACATATTAGAGCATATATATGTGTGTGCGTGTGCATGTGCGTGTGTGTGTGAGAGATTACAACAACACACATTACGCATAACATATTATGTTATTATTATTATTATTATTATATATTGCATAACAACGTGAAAACATATACACATATATTGCTATTGTATAATTATGTATTAATATCCTGCAAACATTGGCATACATTACATATTACAGATATGCAGTAACATATAATATGCAACAACATATACATATACACGCACGTACATATTACAAACATAGATATCTTTGTATCTCTTTATATACAATACACTCATATTATATATATATTATACATATATGGTTATGCACAAATTAGTTCTGTATATAATATTATATATATACATATTAATATTATACATATTATTATTATTGTTATTATATACATATATATAGATTAATACATATACATATATATGCATGTATATATAAACCATCACATAACAAAAAACGAACATCATGCAACACACACAATTTAATTATATATTACCTATATACATATTATATTATTATTAATGGTTGCAAAAAGTGTGTGTGTGATACAACAACAATAATGCATACAAGATCATACATATATACATATTATATGCATGCATGCAAACATATATACGTGATACATATACATATATACATACATATATTGTACAACAACATAACAACATAAAACATGAATACATGTAATAAAATGTGCATCCATATAACATATTATTATTATTAATATGTATATATTGATATATATTACATTATTATTATTATATATACATTATTATTATTACATATTACATATTAATATTACATACATTGGCTATTACATGTATATGCACAGCACATACATATGCATGCCAATTATATATGATATTATATATATTATTATTATTACATATTACATATTGCATAAACATATTCAAACATATTACATATACATACATACATACATATATTGTATAAAGTACATACGCATAAACATATATATGCATATTATTATACATATTATACATACATATTAAAAAAACGCAATATGCATACATGTTCCTCCATATTACATATATATGTATATACATACATTATTAATATGCATACACATACACAGAACGAAACAACAACTTAACAACATAGCAACATAACAATGATAATGATCAACATAACATAATAACATAATATAACATAACATAACAACAATAATAATCTACATGACATATAATAACATGCAATAACATATAATGTTATATATATATATATATTATTATACATATATATATATTGCCATGCATACGCATATATATATATATATATATTAATATATTACATATATATATATATATATATATATATATTATATATATATATATATATATATATATATATATATATATATATATATATATATATATTAGAAACATATCCAATACGATTGAGTGTTCAGAAGCGAATGTGTGGAACTTTCTATACAGATACGGTGATGTACTTTCCACATGCGTATATATGTGTGAAGTTTCCGTGCTACTTTTATATTCCTGGACATACAGTGCTGGGACTTGCGAACAATGCACATTTTTATGTGGACGCAAAGTACATGCAAGGTATATTAATCGTAGACTCTGCACAATAGGTATAAACGAGTCTATGCGGTTAGAAAATCAGTTCAATACCAATTCGTGCGCAGAATCTACGGTGCTGAGAAACTCCGGGTTGAGCGTGAGAAAATCATCGACACATATGGGCAATCCTGATAGATGCGTCTTCACCGGTAGCTTAGGTGTGCTGTCCCCGTCAAATAGATCCGGTATTGACCCCGGTGTAGGGTTTGCTGTAACAGCCATGATCAAGCTGGAGGGATCATACGGTCACCTTTTTGTCTAACCTGGAACTCGCCTGTACCTTTCAAATGCAACTTTTATCTCTTCGTCTGTAAACTGTAAATAAATAATTCTGTATGTTTGTGTTTATAATATATTTATTATTATTATTTTACTATATTTTTAAAATAAACAAAATCATAGCCTTCAATCAAACAATAAAATACTTAAATTTTAGAGTAAAAGATACAGAGGAGAGTCTGGAGAGATATTGATATTTTTTATTTTTATAATAATGTTTTGTTTCTAAAGAAAACACTATTGATTTGTTTTTGTTTTTTAAAAAGCATTTGTACGACAATAGCACAGCCTCCTTGAAAAACATATGACAATAGTCTGTATTAACTATTTAGTGAGAATGAGTATTTATTAAAAATACTCTTCACTTGCCCTTGGGCATTTTTTTTCTTATAAAAATAAGTACAATATGTACTCTATGTATTATGTTACTTATATATTTCTATAAATATTTATAAATCGTTGGGTGAGCCGCATGTCTCTCATTTAGTCGTGCATGTAATTAAGAGTTGTTTCTTTCATAGTCTAACGTCGACCCTCCCGATCCAATGGTGCACACACTCCTGAGCATACCAGCAGAAGTCAGGCTCAAGGCCCTTGGGTATTTGGATCCCACTGACTACTTGCAAGCCAGTCTAGTGTGCACACAACTGAGTGCCGACTGTGCCGATGAGGACCTGGTCGCTCGTGTACTGTTTAATGCTGTTCGTAAGAGTGTCTTCCACGCCAGGTACCACAATGTAGGTGTAGATGACCTTATCATCACATCTCTCTTCACCACATCAAGACAAGATGGATTTGTATACGATGACATCTGTGAGTACATAGACGAACTCTATCACACGTGTGTGGACACCCTGGGGAAGCCTGGTGTCCTATTCGAACTGTTTAGAATCTTGGATTCATATTGTTCGGGTGCCTCATGCAAACTTTATAAACAGCCCGCACCCGACGGTGCTGATTGCACACAAAATCGTGCTGCTACCTCCTTGCCTGTCTTGCCAACATCACGCGCTATCTATCTACTCGTCCTGCGTGCGTGTTACATAGGCTGGTCGGATGTGATGCAAGTGTATCTTGAGTTCGTCACCTCGCATCCCTCCGAACACACTGTGTGCTTGGATATTCCCTTGCAACTGGCCTGCAAACACGGCTACACTAGTATTGTACGTATGTTATTAAAACACGGCAAAGCAAATCCGAACTCAGCCTTTGGAAAGGCTCTCTCCTTGGCATGTGCGGGTGGTTACACAGCGATTGTACAGCTACTGATCGACGACGGCAGATGCGATCCAGCCCTGAGTGACAGTGAAAGTCTCCTCGAAGCCTGTTTTGAGAACCACATAGACATTGTGCGTATATTGTTGAGTGATGGTAGGTGTGATCCGGCAGCTGTGCATAGTTTTGCGCTGGTCAAAGCCATCAGCAATGTGTACGTTGATATCGTAAAACTTCTACTGGATGACAGGCGCGCGGACCCGTGTGCACTCAACTCCCGTACGTGGTGGGAGGCTTGTGGGAGTGGGAACTTAGACGTGGTTCATCTGTTAATAGAAGACAATCGTGTTGACATGACTCGCGGACGAGCACTAAAAGAAGCGGTTGCTGGAGGGCATATTGAGGTGGTCAGGCTATTATTAGGACAACAGCTGATAGACCCCAGCGACCCGCTAGTAGGGGATATAGTGCGCGTTGCGAGTGAGAAGGGATACACGCACGTGGTGCGGTTGTTATTAGAAGACGGTCGTGCATTAGTACATAAGGGCTTAGGCAAGGCAGTGTTGTATGGCCACACGGAAATTGTTAGGATGTTGGTGCATGACGGGCGTGCTGACGCGTGTCCTGCGAAGATAATGATGAAGGCGAGAAGAAAGGGATTTAACGAGTGCGCTCGAATGGTTCTCTCATACAAGCGGGGTCCCGCAACTGACGGTCCCATTTCTGATTGAAGGGTGTCATACACACTGGAGAGTGTACTTGTTTTTCAACGATACGTAGCTTAATTGTGAATTTGACGCTGAAGAACTAAACCATCTTTGCCGATATATTTCTTACTAAGTTGTACTCTTTTAACTTCGGTAGATGTTTTTTCCTGGGCTCTGGTTGAATGGTGACCATTGAAGTCTCACTTGTCAGTCTGAAGAGACCCTTCCCACATGTAGGGTACGTGAAGCAGAGTCAATCACACTCTTTTTCATCTGCTTCAATCAAGTTTATTTGTAGAATATTTTCTCTTGTGGTTTTAAAATCGTGTATTGAGATACATTTCTGTGCGTTTTATTAAGTTTGTATACACGTCAGTACATCTGTATTCAAATCGAGTTGATACAGATATTCATACAGGCGATTGATGGCAAGAACTTGTACATGTATCTTAAAACAACGAGAACACTACATGCATGTAGCTTATATAATGAATATCGTCATCTAACCCAGTATCTCTCTATTTTTTTCCTTCTATACTTGTATTTACTTCAACAGTAGTAAGCTCCCGCGTGTCTTTGAACTCAGATTTTAGCGATATCAGTGCCCATACTGGCAGGATTCAGATTGCTGCTTTTGATTTTTTTTTTCGGGTGGTTTTAGAATATGGTGAGCCGAATGATCATATCATGCGCACTGGAATAGACTCCCGAAGCACAGTATAACAATAACTCCTCGCGCCATATTGTAATCGAAGCGTCCCATCTATATCAATGGCGTGAGATCTGTCAACAATGGCTGAGAGTTTTGTCATATTTGACAGATTAAGCACTCAAAATCTCGCTTCAATATACTTTCATTCCGCCTACAAGTACAACATCACATATATATATGCCACACAATGTATATAATTGTATAGATAAAAAGCATCATACATATATATATATATATATATATATATATATGTGTGTGTGTGTGTGTGTGTGTGTGTGTGTGTGTGTATGGAGACAAAAAGTATTATATATATTATATATATATATATGTATATATATATATATATATATATATGTGTGTGTGTGTGTGTATAACTTGTACATTCGTGATTATACATAGGCATGCATATAGACGTACAAAATAAAAACTGCCTTATCAATTAACTACGGTGGCACAAAGATTCTGCCTACAATTGTTGTGCTTGTATACGAAATGTCGATTGCAACATGGGTTCTTCATTCGAACACCATATCATGAATCGAACCAATGCTTCTCGAAAGTAGACTCGAACTTGACTGGTTACTGGTAATGTTTAAATGTGCCATTTAATTAATTTTATGTCTCCTCACTGGTGTATTTATCCCAAAATTGTTTGGCAATTACACTCTCACTCCTATAGGCCTCCATGCTCAGGAACTGGTATGGTGCCGTGAATTCGATAGACATCACCTGGCCATGGTATGAAGATCATTATATCAAAAAATGGCCAAAACTGCATGTGAATAACGTCCCATGACATGCGTGCATCAACAAAGCTACATTTGAAAGGATATGTTAGTCAGAAATTGCACTATACGCACGTGATTATTATAAATTGTTTAAACGTATCAAATTAAATGTAAAGCAAAAACTACTACATAACCGCGTTAAAGGATCCACGGACGTGCACATGTCATTTTTACCATATCCATGCGCCAATGTATACAAACAACAGATGAAAAGGGGAAAATGCCGCCGTAAACAATCACAAACATTTGCTCATAGAGCAGGGCGTATATATAGAATGTGCTGAAAACTGGTTTTGGATATTGTATACTACAGATACATATGTAAACGAATATATATATATATATGATACATTTGCAAACGAAATAAGTAATTATGCCTTTCCTTGAAATGTGTGTTGTATAAATTGTGTACGAACGACCAGACCTGCGTTCAAGTGCAAGTGTGAAAAACTTGGGGCGATAATTCAAGTATTTTTGATGCGAACACAATGGAGCGCGCGATTCAATCGCGTGCGTAATGCACAATTGGCGTAGCAATGAACTAAAAATTGGTAAAGACATGCCAAAAGACGCATATACATTTACATTAATAGCTTGACAATACTCATCGTTATTGCTTATGCTTATAGAGATATACATTCATGTGACCTTATCGCTAAACTTCTGAGTATCTCGTAACAAAGAATAGCCCATTAATAAATTTGTACTTCTCCCCGAGAACAACATATTCCGGGAAACCAAAAGATATACATTGTATAAGTGCTCCCGCCAATTTCCTCATTTGAATGTCTGGTGTGGCTCTATTTACAAAATCGTGTGCGTGACAACATATCCAGAACACTTGCAAAAATTTAGTATCCGGATACAACTTGGGCGACTGCCAAACATATAAAGTATACAGACTTAAGAGAACATACCTGGTCAAGAACGTTGAGCGCAACAAACATGACCTGTAGCTGCGGATCATTCATTAAGTATTTAGACTGGTCGCACATCTGGAACGCGTTGTTGATCATCACCCTTCCAATCTTTGTAACACATGCGAAATCCCCTTTTATAAACGCTCTTGTGCTCGCACGTAGTTCGTCATGTACGGCTTGCTTGGGTGTTTCAGACAGCGGCAGCTTCCAACTCTCAAACATCTTGGCTATCTGATCTGTGACGGGATGGTTCATCTTGATGTATGCCTCAGTCATTTCTACAACCTTACTACCACTCTCTTCCAAGGCATTACTCAGTGCTGGCCCGTCTTCCTCAACATAGGCCTTG
>LUCW03001610.1:0-37500 GCA_001586965.3 Sphaeroforma sirkka | reverse complement strand
TCTTCTATTCTCACTCATCCACAGTAACTGTACGAACGAATGCGCTGTTTCTCACCAGGCTACACGGCCGTGCCTTCTTCTATATCTTTGTTGGCACACTCATGCTCGCTCAATGGCACTGGATGCAAATGATGAGGTAGTTAAACACAATTCTAGATCACCATCGAGTGAAGATGTCTTTTTTCAATAATTTGTAGCATACTAAAAGGCTTTGTACGCTCATATCATTCTGATGCCTTCACTGTAGTGCCCGCATATATTGATATACCGCTTTGATTTACATGTAGTGGGGGATTGTTGATCTTCACTGGTATCGTCATGATGATCTCGGGGGGTGTTGCCAACAAGAAACTCAACAGTCTTAAGAGGTATGATTAGCTGCATAGACGGCACGAGTTTATAGACGAAATACGACATTTGAGTGCTCGCTGAACATAGGCAAATTAATTACTTGATTCGACTGATCGCGTGAAGTTAGATGAAAAAACTCGAGATATGTTAGTTAAGTTTTAAAAATTTAGAGATCTGTTTCGTGTGAAACGCATGATTTGTTACATCATGAATGTAGCTTGCGTATCATCCTTAGCATACGTCGATACACTCCTGACACTGACCGTATCGCAGAATCGCCCCTTTATGCCAAGTTATTTGACACCCGAGGATGCACTCAGTAACGCGTGCTTATGGGTATATCTTCCACGCAGCTATCTTTCAACGATCAATATAATGTGGAAACTAATATGTACTTCACTCCGCACAGAGAAATGACCGATCCTCAGGAAGTGCGAGACAAATTTTACGCCCATGATCTAGATGGCAATGGTGCACTTGACACTAAGGAAGTGGCGGCGCTATGTGCAAGCCTTGGAACGGTCTTGTCGCGAGTCGAACTTGAACGCGCGCTTATGGTAGGTTTACAGTTAGAAAGTGTGCATCCACTCACTTAAATCTATATTCCTTTCCAGTTGCATACAATGGCAATTTATTAGTTCGAAGTAGAAGTGATATCTGTTCTCGCACTCTAGTCTCGTGTCTTCCAATGTCTTCGACAAGTATACAATGGCAACCTCGGTGCCAATCAGGGTGGTAGATTGTCGTTCGCTGTGAGATCCATAGTTTAACATAACTCTATTGTGATGGCATGCATGCATATAGTTGAACATCTGGCATTGTGCATAGCTGTTGCGCGCCCCTCGGTTGAGGTGTTGAGTTAAAACCTGACCATTATGTGGTATCAAACGAGTCACGACTCGTGTTGAGTTAAAACCTGACCATTATGTGGTATCAAACGAGTCACGACTCGTGTTGAGTTAAAACCTGACCATTATGTGGTATCAAACGAGTCACGACTGTACAATCGTCACAGTGCCGTTTTTTTTTTCGGGGTATGCCAAGACACCGGGTTGCATTATAAACACCTCCGTGTCACACATTATTTTCTGGGTAAGATTATCGCACCAGATTACATTCAATCGAGGTGGGGAGCCGCTATCATCTATTTTGCCATTTTTTTCAGTTCCCGTCTAATAATAGATTGACTTTTCAACAGCTCTTGGACAGCAATCACGATGGAATGGTTTCTTATGAAGAATTTTACAACTGGTGGATGGATCGAGAGGAATAATTATATGTATAGTAATTTAGGTATACTGCTGGGGAGCACTCTTGGAATGCTCGCTACTGTAGTGGTGCTTGTACATGAATAAAAAGTATATAGTTCAGACAAGGGCCAGTGCACTTCAAATATATGCATAATCACACTGGCGTTGGTCCACCCTTTACGAGTGTGTCATCTGTTCTGTTGGACGTGCACACCTTCACTTGACTGTTTTGGTTGCACAGTAAACCTTGCAAAAACCTTTTTTTGAGAGAGAGAATTGCAATAAACGATGAATTCTCATTCTAAGGTCTAGAAGCCATTTACTAGTAGCAATATTGCACTTAGGCCTTCGGATGACCATTCGCAGACTTGGTATTATTGGCCAAAGTATGAAAGGTTGCTGTGTCAACACGCCGACAGCGTGTACAGCAATTTGGTAAACTCTAGCCTTGTATCGAGCGCAACTCTTTTAACAAGGTGGGCAGATGCCTTAGAGCCAATCAGCAATGGCAGTTTGTAGATGTACACGAGACTGTTCTATAGATACAGTATAACCCATGCATATGTTGTGAAAGTTCGTTGCTTTGATCTACCTGGGAGTCAAAAAGATATTATTGTATGGCAATCGCCGAATAATAACACAGTCGCGATAAAGCCCTTTGCAACGTGCGAGGGAAATTTTAGCTCGTCCAATCTAATTTATATAGGCTATCACTAAAGGGGATAGGGTACCAAGTTTTTCCCATTCACAGCATCTCAGGGCTTCTTCGTGACTATCCGGATTGCGTGCATATTCTGTTCACAGAATAAATTGGTGATCATTTTCAGACTGGTTACCGCTATCGATATAAGGTATTTAGGTACGTGGATATCTGTACGACAGTGATGCTCAATCCCATTTTCAAGAATTCTTTCGCATCATACACACATGCAGAACGGCGACGGCCAGTCGATGCGCGAAATTTGACAGGTGCTAAGCATATACACGAGTAGTTTATGTTAATCCACCATACCTTCACATCTTCACGCAGTATCTCATTGACCATCCTGTGTTGCTTAATCATCGAAAGTCCCTCAAATTTCGCTGATGTTATGTGGACTTCGTAGCTCGATCCGCATCCCCCTATCGAATAGTAAAGATTCTGCATAAGTTGTACGAGGCACCTTCTATGCCCTCAATCAGTGTACAAGAGATGTTCGAACGTTTACAAGCACCACAGTGCGGAGAACTCGCTCGTGTACAAAAGAGCCTTTTTCATTTTCTTTACCGCATTGTTTAAAATACATTATCCGAAAACATATTCACCGGCATACTTCTGATTACACACAATTTTGCCGCCCAAACAAGGGTGCTACAGAGATAAAAAATCAAACACACCCGAAACATCAACAACGTCCACCGAGGTTGGTGCAAGGGCCTCTTTCAACTTGCTCTCCATTGATTGTTCGGGCGTACCAGCGGCAGCCGCCATGCATCGAACGCGCATAGCTGCCTTCGTCTACAGTGTATAAAAGATATCGGTTGGTGGTAATCTGAGAAAGCGACCTTAACTCAAAATATCAGTAGAAATAATTTATGGGTACACATATAAATAAAAAAGTATATTACTATACGATAAAGTATAGATATATACACTTGCATATGCACACATATATTAGAACGGAACTTCTTGTACTATAATTTTACACGCACATCTGAAAGTCACGTCTATAATCCTTTACAAAATATAGTCCAGGAAAAACAAATGATGTAATATGTCCCCCATAAACCTCTAGAAATTATATGTATGCCTCAGCAATATTGATATAAAGGTAAAACATACATGCCTACATACATACATACATAAAAAAAACATACATAAAAAAACGCATATACATACATATATGAGTATAGATATATATATATATATATATTCATGTTTCTATATATTTATATATATATATATATATATATATATATATATATATATATATATATATACATACATATATATACATATATATGTGTGATGTGTGTGATGCGTGCGTGATGTGTGTGATGTATTATGATGATGATATGATGACAATATATATATATATATGTATATAATATAACGTAATAATATGTAATGATGATATTATCAATATTATTATTATTATTATACATATATGCATTATCATCATTGATATTAATATATAAATATATTACATATATGTATTATATACATATATGTGATTACTGTTGTGTCAGTAATAATGCATAAAATAAAATAACATATATATTATTATATATATATATATTACACAATATTGCACATGATGCGTGCGCGTGTGTATGCGTGTGTGCATATATTATTATTATTTGGCATAATATTATTATATATTATTATTATTATTATTATTATTATATACATACATACGTACATGCAAAAAATATATATATAATGTATATACATGCATGCATATATATGCATATAATATGATGTATATATGTATACATATACATGACGTGCGTGTGTGATGTGCGTGTGCAGATATATATTAATATATATATATATATATATATTATATATATACATATATATTATATTTTTGCATACATTTATATATATATATATATATAATATTATATATATATATATATATATATATATATATATATATATATATATATATATATATATATATGCATATATATGTATGTACGCATGTGTGTGTGTGTGCATATGTATGTATGTATGTATATATGTATGTATTTGTAAATACATAACTATATATATAAATATTATTGAATATATTAATATATAATTATGTATATATATATATATACGTGTATTTTTCATCTATATGTGTACATGTTTATGCATAGTATTTGAACTTGTACATAAACAATGATACATAATCACATACTTGCGCAGATGTTCTCGTTCGTTCTTTATATTTTACACTTTCCATATAATTATGCAGATTTTTTGAATGTGCATTAGAGTCTATTCTTATTTTATACGCATACAATTATATGTTATGCAAACATTTCGATAAATCAAACTAACCGTCCTGATAATTCCCATTGTTTTTTTACTATCAAGCCACCATATATGCAATGGATCTGCTCTAAGACACCCACTCTAAGACACAAACGTACCAGAGAACGACATTCGATACTGGTTGTGGACCGGATAGAGCGACAGAGTGTTGAGAACATATTCATTCGACGGATACTCGATTCTGACTCGGTTTTAGTTGACTGGAAGGGTACGATTATGGTACTATGTAGATTGTAGTGTCTGCGCAGAACTCGCTATTTATTGATAAATTATCCCTGAAATGAGGACTACATATATTTTAGTAAACTATTTTATTTCGGTCATGATGAGAAATGAGAAATCTGTCCGTCACGCTTCTGGTCTATTTAGGTACTCTAAAAGTCCCCTCCAATCGGAACGAGGTGGTCTGTTAGGGGGATCAGGGGGAAAAGAAGGGGGTGGGGTCCGGGGGAGGTGAAGAGGAAAGAAAAGTATTTTTTTGTGACTGAAATAGTGTTAGAAGTTGGCTATAAAATAATATATGTTTGTCCTGGTTTTCGATTGTGTATTTGAAGGCTAAATAAATATGTTATCAAATCTCATGTGTTGCTAAATCTCATGTGTTGCTACTTGCTTTCCGCTGCGCGTGATTATTTATTATTTGCTGCACACAAATCTGAATTTCCTATTAAATATACAGTTCACACTTCTTGGAGACGTACAGATAATAAGAGATTTGATTATGAACCTAAATTTTAACTGCTATCCGGACGCGATAGAAGTTTGTATGTCGACGTTACATAACCCCCTGCAGTGGGGTAATAGTAGGACAGCTCGCGGTCTGGTCGGGGCAGGTTATTAAAGACCATAGCCCTCATTGAGGCTAAACTCGCCAATTCTGTCGATTTCTTGCGAATGTGTTCCATTATGAGTCTCATATAGAGCTCGCGGCCATGTACTTCACATCTACTTGAGCAACTGAACGTTTGGTATACTGATGTAACACGTACTGCATAAGCCGCAAGTGTTCTCAAAAGAATATGGTCCAAACGCTTATGCACATTATGAAAATACCAACAAATCCAAACGGAATTGTCAGTAAGCGCTGCACAGACAACCCCTCGTCTTCGAACAGCTTCCAATATACAGCTGCAGGGACTGTTAAACTCAGATGTATTGTACCAAACGCGCCCGCCAAGGAGAGCATGAAGTTGATATCGATTTGAAAGTATGCAAATAGGACTGCCAATAAATTTAACGCTAGCGTTGTCGAGTAGAAAGTAATCTTGCCGATCCGTGTCGCGTAATCCAGAACATCCCTAGATACACATTTGCTGGGTATCAACTTGCTTAGTATGTGTATAAGATGGTCGCGAGAAGTATGTATGATAATGGGGTATGAGACTGTAACCACAAATGCTGTACCCATGCGGGCAATGGAGGCCTCAAGTGATTGGGGGAAGGAATCCAAAACATTTGCTTTGACTTTAGAACCATAGACTAAATAGCTACATAGCATTATCACAGTGTAAAAACACGAGCCTAACAGCAAAGAAATAAATCCTGCTGCGTCAACACGACTGACACTATTCTTGCCCATGCTATTATACACTGTGAAGACAATCGGACCCATGCAATAGGCCTGAATAAAAACAGGGAATGCTCGCATTATGCTTTGAAAATTCCACACAGCGACATCTACTTCACCTTGGCATGACGCCGAGACTCCCGCGCATGGATCGAAAATCCCTACTAAGTATCCGAAAGATATGAATGCTGTGTAGCCAACACAGATGACCGCAGCCAACGCAGCTGGTGCCACGAAGAAGAGCGTCCGTGTCATCGACAGAGGTAGTGCAAGTCCGACCCAGAAAATGGCAAGCCAGAACCAGGCTTCTACATAGATCGGAGTGTTGGGGCTTTGGGTTTCCACATCCATAAAATCGGCCATGACATCTGGCATGACAGTGGAGGCGACAGTCAAATAGACTACCGCTACACACCACCCCAAGAATACGACCACTAAATCGACGATTATAGTGAGCCAGGGATAAGACATTTCCAAAGCCAAGCCAAACGTTGTTTGACGGTTGTCAATTTTATTTGCGATATTTCCGAGTAAGTGGATACCGAACCACGTTAGAACAGCACCAAAAACCATCAGCCCGATTGCGATTGACCAACCAACCTGCGCGGCACTATACGGTAACGCATAAATAGCACCGCCAATGATCGATACCGTCAAATTCATAACGGTACCAAGCAAGCCTGTGTATTTAATTGTTTCATCACGATTGTTGTTGTCGGTACGAACTTGTGACCCTTTAGAGTCGTAGTCCAAATCCAACAGCTGACATTCCGTGGATTTATTACTCACACTTTTTGAATCATCCATGTTGACAACATTGATTCCTGAAGTCATTGTCAGGCAATCCGATTTTACTCGCCAAAGCAGCGAGTCCAAATATTATTATTTATTTATTTAAACTAAAATATCTTTAATATATGCGAGACGTCGATGTGGTGGTGTCGTGGTGAAACAACTTCTTTAAATACATATTTATAGTCAAATATATTTGGTTCTTGAAAGTTGAGGTCAGTCAGCAAGCAGACTTGCGAAGTTGTGAGAAGTTGAGGACTTCTTGAGGCCCGCAGCGTTGTTTAACCGTTGACGACTTGACAACAGTTGACGCAGTTACAGTTCGAAAATCGAAAGTACTGTTCAAACAGAATAATTCAACCAGAATAATTCAACCAGGTGCCTGAGTCGGGAGTCTAGAACTCCAGACTCTTCACTCGTATTTGTGTATTTGTCTGAACTCTGAAGTCTCAAATCTGAAGTCACAAGTCACAATTCGAAACTCGAAACTCGAAACTCGAACTGAAAGCAGAAAACACTCAAAACAGACAATACAGTGCGGAGTACTCAGTGCAACATACCAGAAATTACTCTCACTCAGAGCGCCGGAGATATTCATAAGGCCTATATTTAAAATACAATGACAAAGAAGTGAATGGACGTACATATGTATATTGTATCGGTCAGACTCAAGACGTCAGACTTTTTATAAATTCACCCTCTTGGCCTCTTGTAACTGAAACAAATCTTTTTTATCAGGTTTTCTTTTGTTTGTTGTTTTTAAAAAGGAAGCAAACAATGTTATTATAAAAGTCATTTTGTATTTTATTTTCAAATATGAAAGGACACAACTGTATTATTATTTTGAAATATAACAAAGTACGGCGAGAACTCTCCAGTCCTCGGCGGGACTACGACCCACGTCATTCCTTCTTTTATATTGGCTCCATACAAGTGGCTCACTAGCTATTTACTCTACTCACAAAACTGATGTCAGATTTGAGTGAGATAAAGCCCTGTGAGCTGTGTGTAGAGATTGTCTCATGTCATTTATACTCTATCGACTCATTTGAGTGATTGAACTGATTGTTTTAGTATTTTACTTTTTACAATGCGGCTTTGAATATAAATGATTATCGCCGAACCAGGTCTCATAGACTCGTACCGTATTTAAGTTAAAATGTATAGATTCCGATGCGTTCGCGTTTGACGTTTTCGTCTACTGGTCGACATGTGTAAGGACTAAGGTCACCCACTGACTCCCAGGCCTATTGATACTGTGTCTGATACTCTGTCGCCGAGTCGCCGACTCGATGACTCGCGACTCGCCGTGCAGCGTGCGCCTGTGAGACCGTGTCTAAACTCAATACGTTTACGTCTTACGATAATCGCAAATATAGATTATTATGTAGATTTGATTTTTTTTTAAATAAAAACAAACCCAAAACAATAAAAATAAAACATGACCCTCTTACTCTATAAAGAGAGATTAAAAATAAAATATAAATACCACAACGGACTATAAAGTCCGTAGGGCAATAAATCAAAATACAACGTTGTTGCTTTTTTGAGGTCAACCGTCAAATATGGAGTTTTTTAATGAGAAATTTTGAAAATTGCACTGGCAAGCAGCAAGATGCACCTATTTCCAACTAAAACTTTTAAGTATACATGTACAACAATTATGCACAGTATTTATGTGAGTATAGACAGTATACCTTTTTTTATGCTCACTGCTCACAGCTCGTCACCGACTCGTGCCTAACAACTCCACACTCCACACTCCATACTCCACACTCACTATTCTGCTCTACCTATGTACTCGGCTACCCCCCAGTGACTGCCTACTGCTGGTGCCTGCAGCCTGGTGGCCACTATTCTCTCTCTTCTTGTGAAGTTGTGATACTTGAAGTCTCTTCTAGTTCTTGTTGTGTTGAGTGTTGAGTGTTGATTGTTGACTGTTGAAGTGATGTTGACTCATCATGGTGAGTGTGTCAAACTGTCGACTGTAGTCAGTCCCTCACTCGTCAGTCATGAGTCGGCATGAAAATACAAAATCAATGACAACTGATTGTGATAGTATGCGATTTTGCGAAAGTCGAGAGTCGAGTCAGTCATAGAGACTCAGAGAGTGTCTTGTGGAAATTCGACCATTTTTGAAGTGGCCTGCTGAAACGGCCATTGTGATGGGGACCTGGAGCGGTCATTGTGTCCTCGGCCTTGCCAACATGTTTTCAATCGAAAATTTCAGCAATGTACATTATTTTATTGAACCTCTGTGTTCTTTCTGCTGTCCCGACATACTTCCCTGAGAGACTCTGCATTATACTCGTACCATTTTGCATCTGTGTACACTCCTTAGGTGGCGTTATCCCCGCCTTAACACGTCCGTTCTGTATATCACCGATATAGTCGTCGTTAATATCACTATCACTATTACTTGACGCATCTTCCCCTGCATCAGGTACATGAGCTTATTTCTGTGTCAGGTCGAAACTGATTGCCATGTCTACTGTGCCTCGTGTCCCTCCCACCACTCATACTACTTGTGACTATCACAAATATTCATATACCTTTATAGACATGAGACAGCAACATCAATTTCAAACCTTTGACATAGGGATTGATCTCTTGTAAACTGCCAGGCATGTTGATTTCTGGCAGGCCAAATTTCTTACTGAGCCGACAAAAAAAATGTCAGAATCTGGTCTCCGAACCAAATACAATTTTCAAAATGTGCCTGGGCAATATTTATTCTCTAGTGCTTATATAGTCCGGATTCCGGAATGCAAAAAAAGTAATATAAAAAAATAGTTAAAAAATTGACATTTTCTTCAGTTTTCACTTTAGCCTTCAAGCCCAAGCCCAAGATTACGTCCTAATTCACCTGACTCTGGACTCTGAAGTCTGAAACGATCCCTTAGGATCTACCGGAACTATTATTTGCACATTGATGGCACTTTTTTACAACTGCCGCAGTCTACAAGTCGCAGAATTTACAAGCAGTGGTGGAGCATGCAGCGAAGCAGCATAGGCCTGTACAAGTTAGGAATGTGTTGCACAGACGGATATACTTTTAAAGTCTGGCAGCTCTTTGCAGGTCTTCGCCTTGCAAGATGATAGGCACATTTGCATGGTATCTGCACAAAGAGTCATGCAACTCAAAATAATTTATACTTCACCAATGACTCTCAGGGTGCGAGAGATTTATGGGACCAATCCCGTCCTTATTCAATATAAAAGAACGACAGCACGTATACAGCAGTGCACTAAACCATTTATCTCGGATATTTCAGCTTTTAGAATAATTTGATTTGGTTGCAGCCAAATACCATTATTCGAGAGCATGGCGGTCGGAGAACTTCGCTTCTGAAGTTATGGATGAAATATGCATAGACGTTCACTTGACACCACAAGTACGTATGAAGCCGTGCCTCGGATCATCATCGAATCTCCCTGTGCCGTAGTACCAGCCGTAAGCTGTGTCTAAAACTGGATACCTGCGTCACGAGAACCATGGCTCTGACGTTCACCGAAGTGAATTGTACAGGCCATCGATTTCGGGCTCAGATGGCGTCTGTAATATGTGATGCAACAGCAATTGAGTGTAACCGCAATGGGCCATTCTTTTGGTTCAACCCGATCATCCTCAGATGGATTGGTAGAAATCTTAACGGATATCGCGATGAAGAAGAGGTGCTTGAAATAGCAAGCCATTGCCAAACGAGAGTATCAAGAAAAAGCAACACTGTGTCTATGTCCAGACTCGATAGAACGCAGCAAGGTAAGCTGAAAAATCAGACAATACGACAAAACATACCCTGGCAAATTTTGAGCTCTCATTCCTGAAGTTTTCAAGACCTTCAATGTACGCCTCATCAATATCGCCGGTAATGTACTTGCCGTTGAATACAGATGTGTCAAAACCAGAGAACACCGGGCTGGTATCACTCGAACATTGAAGCACTGAATTTACAAGGTCCTCAAGATTCTACGATGGCACAGGCATACAATACGAGAAGAATGAAAAAGCAGACGAGTGCAATAGCACGAAGATGTGCAAAATCTACGATAGCGAGAGTAGGGAATACTGACTATGAGGACATTGATACCATCTACGGACCGAATGTGCATATTCGAAGCATTGAGGTTACCCAAGAGTTGATCAGCAGGTCACGCAAGGACCCAACATAACCATCTATAAAGTTCATGACACGTAATGAAGGCGTGATTCAGAAATTTCTCGGTACGGGATTACCAAGAAATATTTACCTGAAAAACAACTTCATCTGCGCCCAGATAACGCGATATGTCGCCCAGCGTGCGGTTGTAGGCGACCAATTCCTGACGTGTAGGCATATCGATACCGTATACATTGGGATACCTGCGTTTATGGACAAATACGCCTCAGTCAACAATAGAGGTTTTACGTAATCAATATGCCACCCATGCCAGTTATTCGTTACACAGTTAAAAGAAAGACCATTCAAGGTGTGCTGCAGGAGAGTGAACCCGCCATATCGCAAGTCTCGCCCAACGAAGCAGAAAATTATGCAGTAACAAATATGAAATGCACGAGTGGGACAATGGGAAGGTGGCACATTAAGCCCGACATGGCCACTCACCTAATTTCCGGCGCACACGATGCAACGTAAACTTTTGCTGCACCTGCTTCCCTGGCCATGTTGATGATCTCCTTACAAGTGGTACCTCTTACAATGGAATCTAATAGACGAAATAACGTGGCAAAGGAGAGAGCCAGCGGCTACATGAGTACGTTAGTGATCGTGAAGCTCGCCATATCAATCTGCATCGCCCGCTGCAAAGACCGCGAGTGGTTCGGTGACGGTAACATTGATTCAACATAATGCGACATCGTGACATCAACCGAAAATTAATTGCGAACAATGCTTAACACACACCATCTACCAGCATGACATTCTTGTCCTTGAATTCTAGAGGCATGGCGTTTAATTTCCTGCGGACGGAGGCAACCCTGTTGAAAAATACACAGAAAGTACAGACAGCAAGGTCAGAAACCATCAACGTAAATAAACAACTTAAAGGCACACGGCAGCTAAATTGATTTACGAGTATAACACACCTTTCCGCTTGGCCCGGCATAATGAAAGTTCGACCCACATATCGATTCTTAATGAACCCTTCTCGATATGTTTTGTTTAGTAGCACTGACATCTGGAGCGCGGCAACACGGGAGGTATCGGGTACTGGAATGATCACATCGATATCTGCTAGTAGTTTTGGCATCTGCTGTATCTTTCTGCCCAGTGCCTCGCCCATCGCCAATCTGCTTGTTCGAAAGATTATAATTGAGACATTTATATAGCGATGTACGCATGACTACAGATCGGCAACTAGTGGCGGATCTTCACAGTGTACCCCCGGCACCGAACAGTTACAAGAAGTGGCACATAGCAGAACCATAACACATCAACAAGTCTAAAGCATTACTTTTATAACAATATTTACTAAAAACTTCTTACCGTGCTTTATAGACAGAAACGCCGTCGATGAGTGAATCAGGACGAGCGAAATATACGTATTCAAAGATACACGGTGTGAACGACGTTGAGCTACCCTCGCTCAGACACATAGCCCGCACAATTGTGTCGGCATGAGATATAGTCTTCTGCTTTTCCTTCGAAGGATGTCGTTTTGTTCGTAGAATCACACATTCACCGGGAAGTACGTCCCCGACTAGCTCATACCCCAGACAATCCAAAACTACACTTTCTGATGCCTGTAGAAAAAATATTGCAAGCGGTGAGTGACCTTGTGTCAATGATTGTTTTTGTAAAGTTTCATACTTAAAGACAAACAAGTTCGCTATATCATTTATGAACATGCGCGTGTTTTTGACTCATAGATTACGTTCGTCAATAATGATCAAATATGTTCGGAAGTACGGGGGGCTTGACAATATAAAAGGAAATCTAGCACGCCCAGCAACAGAATCCGGTAGGCAAATTGAGCAATGCCTTGTGAGCAACCATGTGTATGTGAAAATGTACTGCGACATGCAGGCAACTTACGAACGCAAGTATGAGCAAATCAACAAGCCGGCTCTTGAGAACAAACACGTACAAGAGCAGCTAGGTAACGAAAGTACTCTCGCGTGCAGCTGCATCGTAAAACGCTAACTGAGTATTACTTTAGAAATTGGTCCGCATGACATGCAAAAACTCAGAGACACACTGGTTCTTACGCGCGGGCAGGCAACCGAATGCAACTTTTGATGAGTCGCGACAGTAACACCATACATATATACAGGGAAAAAATGCAACATGTTTGTACATACCGAAATATAATCAAGTGTTCCGTCCTTGTTCTCTCTTTTCCCAATGACAAGCGGTCGCACGCCATGAGGATCCCGAAATGCAATAAGCCCGTATCCCGGAACCATCGCAATAACAGCATAACCACCTATTGAGCAAAAAAATCGTCGATCGTCATACTCAGACATACCGAGTAGAAAACTACGGTGAATAAACGCTAAGCAAGCAACGGTCAGCTTAGCGATTGATTCAAATCGCATAGAATTCTATAATACTATCCAAGATACTGACACCTACCTCTACATCTATCCATCACATTCGTCACCGCTCTGAAGATATCCAGGTGATCCAGCCGATGTTTATCCACTAATTGCAATTCATACGCAAGTACATTTAGCAACACCTCTGAATCCGAAGTGGTATTTATATGCCTGTGCGCTTCCACGTCTAAAAATTTCTTGAGCTCTTCAGAGTTTGTCAGATTCCCGTTGTGTGCGAGCGTAATGCCATATGGTGAATTGACGTAGAAGGGCTGTGTCTCTGCATTTGAGGAGCTTCCGGCAGTGGGATAACGAACGTGCGCAAGACCCATATGTCCACGCAAACCCCTCAGAGCGTCCTGTACGATACATAATTAGGTTAAATATGGGTTACTTTAGAAGTGCACAATCAAAGTATACGAAATGTAACCATTCGCAATCGCAATCATCTGGGTTTTGGCGTGCTTACAAATTGTTGAGCAAGCGATATTGCACTGCAGCCCATCGATGCACGCTGCATAAAAAACGTGGTTGTCTTGGCTATAGTTGGCTTGCAAACTTTGACCCTGACTGAAGGGCCGCGACTACCATTAATAGAACTGGGTTCCCCAACGTACGCGCGATACATATATCACAATCCTGGAGCAGGATGTATGTGATAAATTCATACTTCAAATTTTCTGAAATGAAATTATAATTTAGTACTGCAGGTTATACCGATGAATTTGGAAGCATATACGAACACCACGCTATACTTCCATCCCTTAAAAAAATACACAATATTAGACTGTACAGGATAGTAGAAAAGTACCTAAATACACTCGGTTCTATACATAAAAGTGATTTAAGAGCGTATGAAGCTCGCAGCAGATTAATGTTCGTGTTCACTGAGTCGAACAACCCACAGACAAATCACTGACATACTGAGGTGACCAAGCAAGCGCCTTCTTTGGACTCTATATAGTATACTCTCGATACGGAACGAAACGTAAAGCAATACGAGACACTCAGTGCAGCAAAATTCAAAGTGCATGCGCATATAGCAATATAAATCCTGAAGCTTATATGTGCCGCTGTAAGATGGAGCCATACCCTGCGTCGCCTGTATTAAATTGTGATCTATTCCCATGTAGGAGCAACTGTCAGCTTCAGTAAACAAGAGATATTGACGCTTACCTTTGTGAACACATCGCGTACGAGACCTTTCTCTTTCCGTTGGAAAAGATGACCATGCTCACTGGTCACGATGCCCGCCGCATCCTGTCCACGATGCTGTAGCAGATTGAGTCCTTCGTACAATTCGCAGTTGGCGTGATTATCGTGGTGACCAAGCAATACACCTACTATTCCACACATGATTACTAGTTTTATGTATATTATTTTTTGTGTGTATATATGTTTGCTAAGACAGAGCAAAAAGAGGGTACGCACTACGCAGTCTAACAGAGAATATATGTGGTACAGCTGAGAGTGAGCGGTGTAAGCAGTAATATTTATCAAACCGTGTGTTTTAAGACCCTGTGCGTATATACGGAGCGCAATATTCAATTCTGATAACGTACAGCGCGTGGGAGTTGACGTTGCTTTTTTTTATCTGATCGCTAGAAAAAGTCCAATTTTTCTACACAGGTGCATGTAAAGTATGCACTTCTATCTCAATTTATGGGCCTATACTTTACGATCAAAATCACAAAGTCTCTTCAAAAATTTAACAGACTTTTTCATAATATAATTTTAAAATTTCGTAAACCACCTTTTATAATTGGCATTCTACGAGTCATGAACATTTTCTGTATCTACTACTACCTTTCATGCCATTTAGTACACAATTATTAAGAAAAAATGGTTTTGTTTGCAACAAAATATCATTCTACCATATGTTTCAATTTATGACGGCTATTGAAAAAGTAAAATCAAACATCTCTATTCTCTTTATCTCTTGAGGCTTGTTGTGACTCTTGTTGTGAGTGGAATCACAGGGGTTTTTTTAGAAGGATATTTGGTGGGAGACTATATTTGTTTTTATTTTATTTTTAAATATATTTCAACAAAATATTATTTTCGGCTATTGACCAATACCTACAGTGTAAACCCATGTGCAATTGATATGATTTACAGTAATCAGGAAACGCATGGGACACGAGAATTATTTACATAACACACTAACTCAAAATCCGTGAGCCTTCTCTTTCGATTCAAGGAAACTAGGTAGGAAGTGTAACCTTAAAGTCGATTATGTGTGTTTTGCATGACTGCAAGGACTTTCAGCTGTGCGATTTGTGAACCAGGCGTAATTAGTGAGCTGGAATCGAGAGTATTGTTTCAAGCTCAAAATCTGGCATCAAGAATACGAATGAAATCGAGTCGCCATTGAGAATACATTCACCTATAGGACCCCACAGCCACTCATATAGCAGCAAATATTCTTACTCAATCGAACTGCATAACATGGACCAAATTATCATTTCGCGCAGCGCAGTCACTATTGATGGTCGATGTTTGTGTGATAGACAACTTCAGCAAAAACAAGCATGCGATAATATGTGGGTTAGTGTTTTCTCTTGCAGTGTTATATATTCACGTGCATGACAGACATATAGGAACGATACAGCTATGCCAATTGTATTTTTCGGTCGAAACAGCAAATGTAGTACAAGAGACCTCGACACAGATATGAAGGACAACCATATACAAGTCTGAAAGCAACACTCGATCTACATAATTGTTAATTGAATATACCTAAAAATTTATTCATACAAATCTGAGAGATGATTGTACCGAGCTACAAATTTGAATAGCTTGTGATACAATCTAGCTACTATCAACGATGGTCATGTATTGTCACTCATTGTTTTGTATTCTGCCTTTCCACGAAATGTAGTGTCAAAATGGCCAAGTCCAAAAATCATACCGCCCATAACCAGAGCGCCAAGGCTCACCGTAATGGTATCAAGAAGCCTCAGCGTCAGAAATACCCTGATATGCGTGGTGTTGACCCAAAGTTCAAAAGGAACATGAGATTCGCCAAGAAGTATGTATTTTGAAGAGGATTTGGATGTGCACGCTCGCTTGTAGTTGCAGCATCTAGCACGACTATAGTATTATCATGTTCGGGCTCAATATTGGTCTTGCCCGCCGTGATTTATGTTCCCTGGTGAACTCAATCGGAGTACCACTCTAAAAACAAGCAGTTATTGCAGGTTTTTAATGTCATTTTCTTAGTTTTTTGTTTGCCCAATTTCTCTCCAATACAAAGGCACAACAAGAAGAACGCTGGAGCGGCCAAGGTTGAGGCGTAAGTGCGTATGACTATGAATGATGGGACATGGTGGAGCTGATTAATAAACTAGTGTACTATACCCTGAAACTTGAGATCTCCAGGCTGAGGTTTGATTCGTACAATATTCTGTTGTATGTATACCTTGTCTCGATTATGAATATATCAGCACTGGACTGTTAACTCCAAATACTAGAATGCCATCTTTTGTTGGTGTCGTGATTGCATATAATGTTTGTGACTAGCTATGATGATATTCCTACTTTTGAGTGGCGGATCACCCATAGGACCTGAAAGCTTCGGCAAGTATGGAGAACCTACCTATGGGCCCGTCATCTAGGATAATAATTGGCGAGCGATCGCTGTCTGAGCTTTTTCACATTCTAGATACTCCGTGACCATTGTGTGTCGTAGAACCTAAATGCCTCTCGCAATGCATTTAATCATTAGAATATATTCCACAGACCCGCGCAATAGTTTTTTTTTACCTATCTGCAATTGCACTGTAATTGAGCTCTGTGGTATACTAAAGCAAAATAAAGTATGTTTACCCATTAATGCCCCCGTTTTCTTTATATCTATTTAAGTGTATGTCCGTTTGTTACAGTTGTATAGTTATCGATGTACAGGTTGAGCCCAGTCTTCAGCGACCTGTAGCACTTGATGTGTATGTATGCTTTTACAATTCACGAATATTGGTATGTCGGAATGTATGCGAGCGACCAGCTTCGTTCCATTGTCTGTCCGTTTGATAAATGTGTGGCTATGATGACAATTATTCATTTTGAGTGGCGGATAAACTCATGGGACCTGAAAGCTTCGGCAAGTAAGGAGAACCTACCTGTGGGCCCGCTATCTAGGATAATAGTTGGCGAGCGATCGCTGTCTGAGCTTCAACCATACTGTGATCTGAATGCCTAAAACTGTCACATGATGTGCACGATAGATTTATTTACTAGACCCGGCCTAATCATAGCATAGTAAGCATAATAAATTGTGCATGAATTCTACTGCGCCTGTTTGGAGTTTTGTTGTTGTGAATCATTTTTGTTTATATGTACTGAACTGTTGTGACGATAATTTTACGGATGTTGATGCGACAAGTGCCTATTTTGTCACTCGTTGGACAATGCATACATGGCTATGATGACAATCTTAATTTTGAGTGGCGGATAACCTATAGGACCTGAAAGCTTCGGCAAGTATGGAGAACCTACCTGTGGGCCCGTCGTCAAAGATAATAACTGGCGAGCGATCGCTGTCTGAGCTGTTGGTTTGTTTTTGTGTCTGGTAACAGTGAATTTGAAAATGGTGCTTGCATATATTCGTTTCTATCTCAACTGTGTGCGTGTACTTTCGAGAATCAATAGCTTTACAATGAAGGTATCCATTTTGATCCATGCATAGCGTTAGTATAATAATTTGCTTGTGATAATGTAGAGGGTTAATAAAACATGTTCATGCTCACTTCTGCGTACGATCATAGTATTTTCAATGTGATCCATATCTAAATTTCGAATCTAGCACGATCAAGGTCATGGTCAAAGATTTGTGACCACTTGCACGAACACTTCAATCCCGACAGCCCATATTGAAAATTTATCATCCGTACAGAGTATATAGATCTCAAACGATTTCCACAATTTGCCTTCTACATTTCAACTTTGAATTGAACATTGCATTCACTGAGTTCACGATTGCGCACATCAGCAAAATGTATCTGATGTCTATGATGACAATCCTACTTATGAGTGGCCAATCACTAGTGGAAACTGAAAGCTTCGGCAAGTATATGGAACTGCGTGTGAGATGTATCGCGGATTATGAACCCGATTGAATGGGCATGGCATCTAATCCAGATATTAAAGTGCCATAGTGTAATACAATCGCTCCTACGTATATATGTGTGGTTGTAATCACTCAAACTTTATCAATGTCGCATCGAGTACAGAAGCACTGCTCTTTAGTATGAAGCTGCTAGTATATACCAAGGAAGCAGATTGCTACTTATCATTCTTGCCGTCCGTGGTTGGATTGGGACGTATTTGTATATTACGTTGCATTATGTACCTTTATACGTTCTGTAGATTTCACATATGTGCAAGGTCAGGTCTTCATGATTGTGCACCCGATACGAAAGCAATTTCGGCATATTGATACAATTTAAACAACAGATTTTATATTTAATAGTCAGTGTGTATTACACTTTTCTCACTATCCTCGCTAGTTCCTTGATCCTTGACCATTGTTGCTACCTTGCACGTATGTAGAATGCATACTACAGCCCAGAAAATACATACGTACAATTGATGACGGCATGACACTTTTATTCATTCTAAAATCCATGACATACACGCACCCAGCGATTATATACTCTTGTAGTAACCTGCGTATCTTGACAACACGGTAGGTGAATTTGCAATCGCCCCCAAAATCCAGTATGCATAAGTTTGAATGCTTGCATCTACTTGGCCCATAAACATGTACAAAAATGCTGGTAAGGCATAGTTTAGTCCTTGGGTAAAATTGATAAGAGGCGACAGAGGGTTGCCCTTGTCGTAGTTCTACTTGATCTGATAGAGCAAAACGTACGCCCAATGAAACAATGTTACTGCGGACATGATTATGATACCCCACACAGCTCGCTTCCTGCGCCCCATCACTTGCGTATCTAAGAAGGCGGCTCCGAAAAAAATACCTGCCGATCATCTGCATGCACTCCAGAATAGTGCGTTGTTCACTCCTCTTGTATCGGCATCAAATAAGTTGCCATTTATGGCACCGAAATCGTAGACATAAAACCAATTCGAAATTAACAAAATTGGGGTCAGCAGAGCCATATATCTATTGGTAAACATATCCAGTACACTTCGAATCTCTTCTAAGGGCTTTGATTGTTTATCGAAATTCACGTATTGCCCGTAGACCCTGATCACTTTCGATGGATGGACAATGAAGCCTAGAACACCCAATAACATGATTTCACAGAACATTAAAAAAATGTTTGCGCATTTACGCCCCCCGCACCTTCATTTCCAAAATTGATATATATGGTTAGCAAACCCCTGACAATCCCACCCAAATATAAATCATCCAAGAAGTGGCCGTGAATAAACCCTTCTTATCCTCTGTAGAGTATGATAGAGCCATGGCACCCTGTGCGGTCCACAAACAGCCGGCTCCTATGCGCATGAGACCAGAGAAAAATATTGCGAGTGGGTCGTATGCCTCATTTCATCTGTATAGAGATACTGAAATCGCATATGATATGTAGGTCAACCCCCCAAAGACAACTAGAAGCTTGCTGCCAACCGAGGATATTGAAAAGCATTTCACCAAAACAGCCAGATATAGTGAGCATCAGGTATAGGGTTGTGTTCATTGTCGCGGCAATCGCTGCTCGAAAAAAAAACTGAGCAATGTTGTTACAGTAGTTGCACCAGAATGTAGTATAGTGTACGCGGCAACTCAAAAACAGTCTGGACAACCATATGTTGGTGAGCATACTTTACATCGGCGTTGATATACATAGGTCAATTCAAAACTACTGGCTTTATATAAACCATGAACTCATAAAACATACGTATAACCATCTAATGGAAACGAACACATACAATGTCTATCGGGATAAATATAGATATAGATATAGATATATAGATATAGATATATAGATATATAGATGTATAGAAGATATATAAATATATAGATATATAGATATATATATATATATATATGGAAAAAAATAGATATATAGATAACATATATATATATATATATATATATATATATATATATATATATAATATATATATATATATATATATATATGTATATATTATATTCATATATATATGTATATGATATATATATATATATATATATATATATATATATATATATATATATGTTTGTATATATATTCATATATATATAATATAATATGCATTGTTGATGCGTGCGTGCGTATATATATTATATATACATATATATTATATATGCATATATGCATGTACGTACATGCACGTACGTATGTACGTACGTACGTGATCATGTGATGCAACGTACGTACGTACGTACGTACGTACATGTGTGTGTGTGTGTATGTTGTGTGTGTTGATTGAACGTATGCACGCGCGCATATGCATTGGCTATATTATATATATTATTGGTGTATGTATATATTATTATTATTATTATTAATATTATTATACATTATTATTATTATATATTATTATAATATTATATATTATTATACATATGTACATATACATACGCACACATACGTATTACATGCATACGCATTACGTATACGCAATGTGTATTAATGTACATGTATGCATGTGTATGTGTGTGTATGTGTGTATATGGCGCATGCGGCATTGATGCATGCATATTACATGTAATATGTGCATGTATGTATGCATATTATACATAATAATATGTGTATTACATTATAATACATGTATACACATACATATTAACATTACACATCACATGCATCACACATGCACATATACATACACATGCACATCATGCACATGCACATACATACATATATTGTCACATTGCATTACCACGTAATATGCATGTATTGTGCATGCATGCACAACATTATTATGTGTACGTACATGCAACATTGCGTGCATACATGTGCACGTGCAATATGTGCGTACACATGTTGCATACATGTATTACATGTGCATGCACATGCATGATGCATATATATTGTTGCATGTACATGTACATGATGTACATGCGATACATATACATACATATACATACATACATACATACACATACATGCATGCACATACATATGCATATAATACATATTATGCATATATTATTATATACATACATATACATACATATATACAAACATATATATGTGTATATATATATATATACTATTGGTATTGGGCTGCTAGTAACGTATTTGCCATATATTATTTTATTGCCGCATTAAGCCACATGATAATCACATATGTACACAGTCACATGTTCATCAGCAGCTCATGTAGTACATGGGAGCATGAGAATACCCTTGGTATATGGTTATCATCTTACATGTGTGTGTAGTAATTTCAAAGTAAATAATCTCAAAAAAATGAATTCTTTCGTCGTTTTGCTTGCACTCTCGTGAATTTGAGTCAGCCGTTTTACGATCGAAATTAGTGCGCTTCATCGAAAATAATTGAATTTTCTACAAGTATAATGGGACCATTATGATTTGATTATACATTCCTTACCGGGATAATCGCCGCCAACATTTCCAGAGACCTCAGACCTTGCATTAAATTGTATATTCCTGGACAGCAGAAACAGATCAATCCTACCATGCAGTTCTGTGCATATCCTGTGTACAAACTCTTTAGGCAGGTAGATGAAATCCAACTGCCTTCTCAATGAACCCAAGCCCCATAATTAGTACTAACATTGCTCCCGAATAGTAGTTCATTCGACATTATACATTGTCTTCTAAATAGTCAACAATAGAACAACCGGAGAGATTCCTCGTTCTATCAATATTATATACTTTGTGGAACATAAGAGACCTAAAATATACACTGTTGAGTCTTCTTGACTCTTGACTGTACCACATTTACAAATAAATTAATTTTTTTTTAAACTCGTCACATATGTACATAAAATGGACTTTTCTCAATTGGTGCTTCGTATCAGAAGTGTGATTATTTATTTATTTATTTTTTTATTCCTTTTAAAAAAAAAAAACATTATCTGTACTTTGACCATATAGTGTACAAAAAAGTTGACCATGACGGGCATGAACCGCAAGATGCAAGTTTCTATTATTTATTATTATTATGAAGAATTGCCTTTTTTTAAAGTTTAATTTTCAGAAGGATATGTTTTTTAAAAAATAGCATAGCCTGCTAAATTGAAACAAAAATAGGTACAAATCAGTTGATTTTTTGAGTTTTCACTAGTCTCGGAGATACGTCTATTCTGTGCAGTGTGCTCCAAAATCCCCGGACTATGAAACGTCAATTTGGACAAAATCGAGAATATAAAAATAGAGTCCAACCCAAAAAGTTAAAAGCGGAATAATTGTTGCTCTCACGTCTCATGAGAAAATAAATTTTGGGTCATTCAAAAAAAGGTTCCCTAATTTAGCACAACTGTCCGTTTGACTTTGTTTGTTTTGTTTTTTTTTTTTTTGCTTTTCTAAAAAACAACTGAAATATTGGTCTGAGACTCTGGTATGTATGTAAATAAATAATTATAAATAGAAATATGTATTGTAGTTCAGATTTCAGAAGGCTATGTTTGTTTTATTTTAGGAGCCTGTGGCCTAAGCTCAATATGTTTTGCTAATATGCGATACACTTTAAACGTAAACGTAAAAAGGTTTGTTTTTAAGCGTTTTTTAAAGTATATTGGGGGCAAATCAACCATGAAAATTGTCTAAATTTGCACCTAAAATATTGACCTTTTTTTAATGAAAAGGCGATTTGAAAATATTCTCAAGTGACACAAAGTGAAAAATGGGACAATTCGTGACAGTTAGGCCGCCTCAAAAAATGTACCTATTTGTAAATCCATAGGACTATATTTAGGGTAAACTTGAAACGTAAACGCTTATTTTTTTGTTTTTGTTTTTTTGCATTTTAACGGGGAACGTAATGAGGTCAGCCTATGGCTATTATGATTCACGAAAATATGTAAATACTGTATGAAGGAAATGTTTTATTTTATTTTTATTTATTTATATATAAATATAAATACTGTATGTAAAACATAGCCTTCTAAACTATACAGGAAGGCTAGGAAATATATTTTTAAATGCGATTTGTATCCGACATGACACGGGTCGCAGGCGAGAGTGTTAAGTTTAGTGGTCGCAGACGAGTCGCAGGCGAGAATCGTAGTCATAGTGGTCGCAGTCTTAACAAATCTCTAGATAAATTGCCTTCTGAAAATTGAACAGAATTGTAATAGAAGAAGGCTGTAAAATATTGATGTTTTTCTATATAAAAAAACATTAAAAATATATGGCTGACTCATACATATAATTTGACATTTGTCCACAATTTGACATTCTCCTCCATAAAAAAGCTGCAACTATCGTGCAATATTCCGTAATCCGATTGGACATTATAGCGTATTTAAATTGTCGGCTTTCGCTTCAAACTCTGCTGAGACTTTGACGGTTTGCCCCTTCACTCCTTCAGGCAATATGTATGTCTTAATACACATTTACAAGTTTCTTTCAGGGGCATAGCAGGTATCATAATTGAATACATACACTTTAAAAGGAGCAGCCACACGCAAGTGCTAAGACATACCTGGCAATTAAGTACAGATATTTTTAAGAGAAGCCTTTTCACGATGAAGTATTTGGACGTTGAACCGTACCAACGGTTTTCGTCGTACCTCTCCTGCAGCCGAGAGGGCCAGAGTTTGCAGTGTCAATTGGAGAGCTATTCGTGTAAAAATGCAGGAAGTGACAGAAAAAAATACTCGGTAGGTGCAGTTTTCTCGCCGTTTGTCAGGCCTCGACAAGAATCGTATTTACATGCTTTCTAGCGTACAACTAAGTTTCAGTATTGCACTTCTACGTTCACGTACATGAAGGAGATGGTCGATATCTCTATTCACGACCGAAACGTACACTTTTGATACTGTCATTGTTTGGGCGTTGCTTCTGAATAATGCGGTGAGTGTGCGCAGTGTTGCCCACTTTTTCTATTGATCGCGCGGTTAGCCACATTGTAGTATATATGCATCTGCACAATCTATGTTGAGTAGATGTTTCAGGATGATGCTTGAGATTCCCAGTATTCGGCACGTTTGTAGTTCCTTGCGTGCATATATTGGCTGTCATGATATTGTATAGATTCCGATCGTATATAGGTAAATACCCTGTCGAATAAAACATTACTCGCAACTAATTTAATGACCCCACTTATTTTCATGTAAGGTGGAAGATAAGGGTGTATTTAAGGTTACTAGCAGTATCCAGCATGCGTTTTTTATCTCTCAACAACAGTGTCAATACTCTACTCTTCTTGATCGCCCAACTGCAGGCGTTTGCGAAAGAAAATGGACATTCACCGGCGGAATTACAAGCACTCTCTCCTCCCAACGAGCACGGCGTGAGCATGAGCTTTGCCTCAGGAAGCTATCCGCGGGGAAGTATATGCAGCGAAGATTTGCAAATAACTGACCGCAAGACGATATACTATCTCATGAGCACGTTAAACTCCAGTTTTCCTGACTACGACTTCACGGAAGCGAACTCACAGCAGTTCAGTCGAGTGCAGAATGTGGCTAGTGTGTTGAACGTCGTGAACACACAGCTGCGCGAGAGTATAGGCGAGGAGTATGCGCATCTGCAGACAGCACTATGGGCTGCTATCGACCAGGAAATTAAGTTGGACGACTGCGAGATATACTCATACTCGTACGTGGATGAAAACGATCCTTTTGGAGAAACCGGTGTCATGTAAGTTTCGGACCCTCGCTAGTGTGTGTAGACTTAATACTGTATGTGATATTCTGATGTACCAAGTATATCTGCGCTTCAATACGTGATGCTAAACGTAAGTTTGTCGCTGTGTCTAATCTATTTTCTCTGTCAATATGTCTCAACCACCCTAGTATTTATTCGTGTCTGCTTGTGATCTAAAGCCGTAAGATCGCTCTTCTGTATCCGCCTGTATCTACATATTATGTGCGCTGTAGTATATTAGAATAATTTCTCAATCAGTGTGGGAGAACTATATAATCAATTGTTCACGCATCAGTATTGCTCACTAAATTATTGTACAATAGAATTGTCGTCTGAAAATCGAAGCTTTTAGTCTGTCAATAAATTTGGAATATAGCAGTAACGTTTTTCACTTTTGAACTACAGATAGATGAACCCGTGCGACATGCAATCCTGATGCATGCTTTCCAATTGCTTATTTGACTGCTACGACTATTCATTTTTCCACGTGTACCCATGCAGGTTGCTGTCACGTGTTGTACATGCAATGTGTATTCTGTTTTCCCTATCTGATCTCAATATATTTCTATGAGGCACTGCACTACCTCTTGTTCGATGTGTATTTCACGTAGTTATAAATTTATATTTAATTTTCGATTTGAGGACCAAGCACTGTAAGAATTGACAATCGGCGTGCGTATGTAGCTGTACGTATATGAGTATACAATCGTGTACAATCTTTTCAAATATGGGTCGTTAATCTGTAAATAATCGGCTGTTTCCGTATCAATCGTACCGTAACGGCTCTTCTACATTGTAGATTGCTAACTAGGTATACAGGTGGTGCTTTTATGCATTTCCGTCCTCTGGCATATCGGCTGCACATCATGTATCTTGTATGTTTCAAGTTCCGTTCTATTTTTGATCGATGTTGTGTATAGCCACAATCTGCGCTTCAAGTTATATGTAATCTAGAGGACCGAAACCAAGTCACCAAGGATTCTCATTATGCCACCTGGTTTACGTCGCTACTGCTTGACTTGCGCTCATTTCGAGCGTAGATTCGGGTTTAGCTTTTTATGCTGAGTTGTATTTTATTATTTGGAATTTTTTGTTCTTTCTAATCCTGTGTTGCAATATTAATATTGTTGTAGTGAGCCGTGTGCTCGCTATTGTATGTTTTGGAGTGTTGGCCTCGGCTGTAACACTTTATACTTGACGGCGCTATATGAAACTAGTGGTCAAACTTGGTTCCTTGTTTCTTCTCCTCCTCTTTACTTCGTGAGTTTGCATCGGTATTTTGAGCTGACCTTTGAACTCAAAATTATGAATACTCAATCATATTCTAGGTGGTCATTCAACTATCTATTCTATAACAAAGGGCTCAAAAGGATAACGATGTTTTACTGCAGGGCTTCCAGGTGTGTCAGTTTTTTAAATATGTACAGCTTTGAACTTGAACACGTCAATGTCCATAGTCGATTTCATTTTCTTTTCGATTTGTGCGAGGAGCGGTGTGATTGAAAACAATCGTCGAGCCTATACTTAAAAAGGTATTTCGAAGAGTGTAGCGTGAGTTTTGTTGAAGCCTTAAGCAAACGTAGCACGTATCTGTCGTTGTTGGGAACAGTTGTTAGCTATACGCCCACTACTTGTGAATGTCTTTGGTCGCGTTGTAATCCTCTCTTTCGTAGTACAATTTTGATGAGGCTAATGGCAAGCAAAATAATACTAGTGCTGCACATACATCACAATCGTGATTGATGACATTTAAGGACTTCTTGTGTGTTTCCTTAGCCTCGAATCATACTTCGAGACTCGCTATACTTATTTTTCTATTGTTTCGACCATTATGAACAATCCCAATCGACGATACTCATTTTCAAATCCTGACAACAATCACTGGAATGTACGTACATATAGCATGGTCGCTCTGGAGGATGCGTACATGACTATGGGTTCAGCAGATCAATCGTAAGTATAACCTCGTTCGACATTTGGAAGTGACAACGTTTGTAATTGTGACCACATATTTTCTGCACGCTGTGTCTATATATATATATGCTCCTCGTGTGTATCGTATTGCTCGTTTAAGACCTTTATCTAGCTCTCCCTGTCTTTTCACGGATTCAGATGTCTTCCCTTCACATAGGTGTACTTGAGCCCCTTTCTGACATAATAAACTCATCCAATCTTCTCAGGCATTTGACCCCGCAATCATCATTCACCATGCCCATGACCACATCTTCAAATCAAAATAACCAAAAGTATGTACACTCGGAGCACTAGCAGAAATGCTTCAGTTAAATAGATTTCTGGCGGGGGGTGTAATTGAAATTTCATATTCACAATTTTGTGGCGCTCGATCTTGGATCATAAATTGTATGTGATCGCGCACATTTGAAATCGACGGTAAGTAGACCTTGTAGCAGATTATAGTTGAGCGTATTTTCATAGTCTCAAGTTTTTTCTGAATCAATTTCGAATGTGCAGCATGGTTTTCGACGACTGGGAGGATTAGTTGCAAGCTGAACACAAGTAATCAGCTGGAAATGAAGTCTTTGGTCATTGTTGGGGACACGACAAGCCAATGCCGGCTAATTATCAGGACCTGTTCACTAGAGGGTGATCTGGGGCGGGTCTGTGGTGTCGGATGCATTACCAGGAACCTGCGTGTGTCATAATTCGTTCTAATGGAAACAGAGAAATATCCACAATGCATTCGCGAATTGGAGTGTAAAACTGTGTCCTTTTGTTCTACAACCTGTTCATTTTTGAATCTCCAACACGCATTGAAGTGGCAAGCACGCATTGATTCAGTATAGCAGAACGCTGCCATCAATATTGATGTGCACGCAGCGCCTATATTATTATGACCGCATCTGGTATAAAATATTATTCAAGTGTCGAAACCTCGCATGCATAGCCCCCTATCTGTCAACTTCAGAATTCAAAAGGCAAAAAATATGGGGGGCATTTAAATTGGTATTTAGCTGTGAGCGTCTGCCCACTTACAAACATGCGTTAAGAATGGGAAGAGTATGCCTGTGTGCGTTCATGAGCACCATCTTGACTTGATGCCAGATTTGAATAAAGAACATTATTCTACTCTCATGCATTCGCGTTTAATTCGAGTACAATCGTGGTCGTTGCGCCGCAGAATTGAACATCGGATGCCGACTATATATAAGCCACTGCTGTATGGCAGGAACAAACGCAATCTTCAATAGATGAACAAGCATAAGCATCAAAAATTACATCAGATGCGAATGACTACAGCAGTTAGACTAGCTAGGTCATATATATAATCTCTCACTAAAGAATGGAATGGGCCAAACATTCACAAATTTCACTTAATGCACCAACTTAGTATACGAGTACTATCGTGGGCCGTTTGCACCCCAAAATTAAAAATCTGGTGACGGATTTAATGTAAGCCACGGCAGTGGCAGGAACAAAGGAAAGCTTCAAAGAAGAACAAGAATAAGCATCAAAGACAAATAACGACAACCGTTTGGCTAGATGAGTCGTATCGTCTCTCATTAGAATAGAATGAGACAAATATTTACAAATTTCAAACCTACTGCATCATACTAAAAATGTTCAAAAATTTCAAACTTGTTGAATCATACTTAAAATGTCGTTTTAGTCTTACACCAAGTGACAAGTACAATAATTATACTTTGTTAGTTCAGTTGCTTTTCAAGCGAAGAATTCTTTTGTCGGTCCACATTTATCGTTAACGCAGGCTGGACATCGTAAACTGAGTTGCTTTTTCGATTTCTCGCCGCTGTGCAAATGTTCTGAAGCGCATAATAATCATATGTTGAGCACAATTGACGAGCTTATATATATATATATAGATGAAAACTCAACCCAAAAAAATTATATGTATCTCAGATACGAAACATGTGAATTATAATCAAGACGAAAAGCAAATTGCGTCCATATCAAATAAGCAAAGAAACAAATAGCGTATATTTGTACCAATCAGAAATAACGAGTAAAGAACGTCCCTCTTATTCAAAGTAAGAAGCAGGCTGTATCCAGTACGTGACATACCCTTAACAAGCGTTGCTAGTGCGTTGACAAAATCGGGGCGGTCGTTCATTGAATCGCACCTACTTAATTTTGACACACCAAGCTGAATATACACAGTATAATTGATGAAATACCATGTTAGCGCTTTTCATTGGCTTCCGATAAAAATTATCGATTGGGCTTCTACAAGCAAAACATATAGAGAACTCTACATGTGAGCGAGTTGGCGCTGCTGTCATGAGACACGAATGGCTGCGATATGTTTGGAAAGGACTTGAATATGTTGCGAGCTTGCGGAAAGGACTTGAATATGTTGCGAGCTTGCATATCTCCTCACACTCACCTCCTTAGCTTCTTCACCATATTCTATGTCGAGCTCGAAAAGCGTCTCGATGTGGTCAGATGTGAATGCAATTGGAATCATCATCATCTTTGTCTTCCCCTGCTTGGCATACCCCTCTAGAGCTTCGCTCGTTTGTGGTCTGAGCCATGCCTTAGGACCAACTTTTGACTAGAAATAGATCGCGATAATTTAACGTTACATTTCTGAATTCGATAGTTTCACAAAATCTAACTAGAAACCGAGTTGCCAAGTGTTTTGAATTTTCCGTAACTGGCATCCATAGGCCAACTCGTGACTTCAAAAAAACATTAACGAGGCCATCTGGCATGAACTTTGGCAATGATTCAACTCGAACCACATCGCCAACATACCTGCCAGACTAGACGATAAGGGTTTCTGTGTCCTAACTTTTCCATGACACGATCCACTGAAGCAGCCACTTCCTGAATGAAAAGAAAAATGAATATTTGAGAAATATGAGATGCAAAATAGCATATTCTACATACGACACACAGAATTTTGCAACAGTGTTTCAACATTGTCAGAATGTGTTCAACCGTATGCCAGATGAGAAGTGACAGCCGTTGATTCCGACGGCGGAGATAGACAACATGCAGTGAAATTCGTGAACGAACATGCAACATACCGTTGGATAAGGATCGCCACGATTCACAACATCCAAAGGCAAAGAGTGTGCCGTGAAAAGCAATACAACGTCATCTCTCTCCTCTTTGGTATAGGCAGATTCTAATTTTTCTTGAATCGAAGCTGCGAAAGCCTATAACATTAACGGATGAAGGTGGCGGTGGCGCTTACAACATGAGACAATCGATGGAGTATATGCACAACGTCAACAATTAAACTCAATCGTGTTCTAAGGTCTTTAATGAAACATTGTGTCTCGCCGTCGCTGGACATGTTAAGGGCTGAGTAATCAACTTGCCGTTATGCATTCTCCTCGTATATGCGAAACGATATGCAAAGTAGCTTCGCCTAGTATAATTCACAAGCACTTCAATATTTAGTGCCCCGTCAGAGTAGGATATGAAAATCGCCACGCTAGGTAACTAGATTGATGACTCAGTAATCGAGCACACGCAAGGTTGGGTATATATACAATTCAGTACTAATTGCTTACATCGATAAGACCAGGATGAGTTGACCAGCGATCGATGACACTCCAATCGAAGGTATCAGTCATGCCCTTTTTCTCTAAGAGCAGTCGGATGTCATTCAGACTTGAACCTACAACAACGTAGATTCATAAAATATCATGAGGTGCTTCCATAGAATGTGTATGTTGAACGTGCATGTTTGCACACGACGAGAATCCTCAATCTGATATAGACTTGCAAATAGATAACAAATACAGGTTAGACGCCAACAGAATGGACGACCGCCATTGAAAGAATTCTAGCATCTTTCTGGGCCTACATCAAGTACTTTGTGACTGGTTAGCAGTATCTAATCGTTTGGAGTTTGCTGATATGGCCTCTCCATTGCTCCGAGATACAACTTCGCTCTAAATCTGTCACCGACAGCGCAATATTTTGATTTGCAGAGGATGTCACATATTACACAACGCGCACATTTGGCACATCCGCGTACTCTAGCAAAGAATCAGGGCGTTGAAAAGAAAAAACAACAAAAGGAATGCGATAGCGAGATAAACCTTTAAAGACTATTCATTTGAGGCGAAAGAAGAGAAAATACTTGCCCTATTATTTTGTTCCTAAACACGACTCCGCAGACTATAACAGGAAGCAATCTATATCATGTCGTAGAGATGACGAGGTAATTCTCGACTACTCACCCACCTGTAGTGGAGCACGAGTACTGGGGATACTGAGAGAAGGCCACTACTCTTTTTACGCCATCCTTCGGTTCGACAAGGAAAAAAGATAATCAAAACAAAATGAGCTCTCAGGCTGTATGCATTTCTTACTATCTTCTAATCGGATAGTAAATGGGTAACATTTCAGTTTGAAACCGCTATTCCGGTCAGCATATCAATAGTGGCTACTGTCGCTGCCAGTGAAACCGGGTGATACAAAGACGGATCTTCCGTTTGAGAAAACACACCTTTGCCATCTGGTCCAGCGTATCTTCTGTCAAAGGATTGGCATACCGAAAGCCTAAATAATGTTTATGTGGAGCTGTGTCCGGAGACGTTTCGTCTAATAATTTGCATAATTGCTCGCCTTGTAGATCAGACCACATTCGAATTGGCGAACCCCCCAATCTCTGTGCGTACTGTTCCTTGATACTAGGTGTGCGTCTCCTGGCAATGAATTTTGCCAGAGTGCCCTGGAAAGGACCTGTGTATGTAAATTTCGACACATGATATAAGTATCCAAAGAAAAAGTTACCTGCTTTAACTATCAAAAATGAAAAGGTACAAGTACACGTACAAATGACCAATCAAGAATATTGAAATATGGAAGGACATGCGATAATTTCTTATCGACCTCAGCAAAAATTATCTGAAAGTATATGTAGAAACGATAGATGTGCATGTTAGATGAGAAACAAGCGTACCAGTATTAATCGTTCCCCATCCAAACAATCAAAACAGTATTATATTATATAGCGCAGATAGAGGGCAGAATAATATCCCTGACGCTCATGAATTTTCTTCCGAGCAAACGACTAAATGAAAATCGATATCACCAAATGCAAAAAACAGCGTGAACTTACAACCTAATTCATATCATGCTGAGCTCGATCACATCTAAAAATCATCAGGATACAAGTAGATGTACAAATGTTGAAATTGACATAGAAATATATAATCGAAGATATTATCATAAACATATATATATATATATATACATATACATATTTATATAAATATATAAATATATATATATATATATATATATATATATATATATATATATATATATATATATATATATATATATATATATATACATATATATATATATAACAATGTATTATGTGTGTGTGTGTGTGTGTGTGTAAATATACTATATATATGTATATATATATTATATATTATTATATATTACATATGTATTATGTATGTATTATATATATTATGATATATATATATATATGTTATATATTATATATTATATATATTATTATACATTATTATTATTACACATGTATGTAAATATTACAAACATGATGCAATGTATGTTGACGATATGATACGCGCAAGCTGTGCGACATGTATTAAGTATATGTAATATTATTACATATTATTATGTCATGCGTTACGTACGCGCAACGCGCATGTAACATGCGCAAGTATAGTATAATTGTATGTATAATATATTATTATATTATTATTATTATATTATATATATATATTATTATAATTATATATTATTATTATTATTGATATTATTGATTATTGGTTTGTACATTACGATGCGTGCAGGCAGTGCGCGCGTAATATCATTAACAATTTATTATATATTATTGTATATATTATTATATCCATATTATTGTATATATGGTATCTATTAATATTATTATATATGTATATATTATTATTATTATTATATATATTATTATTATTATTATTATTATATATTATTATATATTATTATATATAATGCCATATTATGGTTATTACACATATTATTATTACATAATTATTATCTATAGATTATATACTATACTTGGTATGGCATATGGTATGAACAGATCCTTTATCCATATTATTACTAATATTATTAATAAACATATTACATATTATTATTATTATTATTGACACATATATGTACAAACACATACAATGCGTATGTACACAATACGTACATATTGCATGTGTGTGCGCGTGCGTAAAATATTATTATATGTATTGCATGTATGTATGTATTATATTATATGCATATATATATTATTATAATATATTATATATTATAATTATTATTATATATTATTATTATTATTACAGCATATTATTATATATTATTATATATTATTATATATATTAATATTATTGTATATATATATATTACAGCTTATTGATTATTATGGTTACATACTAACGTCACGCATCTGTGCATTCCATATGTATGAACCCATGCATCTACGTACGCAATGCATTCTGTGTATTCCTCTTGGGTACGTATGAATGTGGCAACTCCATGCATGTATGTACGTACGTGGACGCGCTACGTATGAACATATATATGTACGTGTGCATTATATATCTTATCTGTATGAATATATGATATGGATATATTATTATTATTATATATATATGTATTATTACATATAATATTATGCATAAACAGATCACCATGCATAATATATATTATACATATTATTATATATATATATATATATATTGCTGATATGTATATTATTATTACGTATATATATTATTGATTATTATGTATGTAATATGTATGTGCAATATCATGTGTATATGCATATTATTATATATATTATATATATTATTATATATTATTATTATTATTGATATGTGTTATATTACATTATGACATGCATGTATTATGTGTGCGTGCGTGTGCATATGACATGCATGTAGCCATTATTATATTATTATTATTATTGATAATATTATTATTATTATTGCCATATTATATTATTAATTATTATTATAAACATAATATATTACATGTATTACGCATACGCATATTATTATTGCATAATGAATAATAATATATTAATAATAATAATATTGTTATTATTTGATGTGATACACATTATTATTATTACGTATGCATGCATTGCACATATTACATACGCACGTACGTCCATTTGAACCTTATGTACGCAATTGAACTCTTATGTACGCATGGCACGCACGCATTCTCTGTACGTACGTACGTACGTACGCATGTGCTAACGCATAATAATACTTTGAACATACTTATTACATATATATTATTATTATTATTATTATGTATGCTTCATATACATATACATATTATTAATATGTATGTATTGTTATTATTATGATATGTATTATTATTATTATTATTAATAATTATTATATGCTCATTATTGGCATATTATTGGCTATTATTGTACACATTATATATATTATGGCCATCTTATGATATTAATATGATGTATTAATATATATTATATATATGATGATATATGTGCATATTACAAGTATGTGTGCGCATACGCATACGCATATGTATATATATAACATGTAATATATATATATGTATATTATACGTATATATATATATTATGTATGTATTATAAATGTATATTATTATTATGTGCATTATATATATTATTATTATATATTATTGTATTGTTATTATTATATTACATGGTTACATTGGATATATGTACGGATATATGTACGTACGTATATATTATATATACGCATATATATATATCCTGGCAATATATATTATTATATTGTGTGATGCGTGCGTGCGTGCGTGCGCGTGCGTGCGCGCGTGCGCGTGTGCGCGTGCGTGCGCATGTACGCACGTATGTAACGCATTGATTCAGATATTATTATTATATTATTTATATATATGCTTATTGCCGCGCCGCGTGCGCCACCTGCGTGTGTGTTTTGCGCGCGTGCGCATGTGTGCGCGTGTATACGATGTGTTTGGAGCGCGTGTGTGCGCGTACGTGATGCGCGCATCCGGTGCGTGTGTGCGCGTGTTCTATTCAGGCGTGATGTGCGCGCATCCGGTGCGCGATGCGCGCGATCCGGTGCGATGCGCGATCCGGTACGTGATGTGTGCATCTCAATGTGAGTGCGTGATGCGCGATGAGTGTGTGATGAGTGATGCGAGTGTGATGTGTGTTTATCATGATGTGAGAGTCCGGTGTGAGTGATGCGTGTGATCATGTCCGTGATGATGAGTGATGCGATGTATGTGCGAGAGCGCGTGTGTAACGCGCGTGCGTGCGCGGGCGCACGTGATGCGCGCGTACGCGCGCGTGCGCGTGTGAATGCGATAAGTATACGCGTGATACGATGCGCGTGCGAGTACGTGCGCGCGTGCGCGTGCGTGTGCTTTACCTGTGCGCGCGCATGTGCTTGCTGCGGTGTCCGTGCGCATGTGCGTGTACGTGTGCGCGCGCGCGCACGTGTGTGCGCGTGCAAATGCGCGTGTGTTGCGTGTGTTGCGTGCGTATGCGCGCGTTATTATGTGTATGCGTGTGTACGCGTGTGTGTGCGTGCGTGCGTGTGTAACGTGTGTATGTGTGTGTGTGTGTGTGTTTTGTGAGTGTGTGTGTGCGTCCGATTGTCGCATATATATATATTATATATATATATATATATATATATATATATATATATAAATGTATAAACGATATATATATATATACAAATATATACATATATATATATATATATATATATATGTTTATCATATACTATATAGATTATACGATAATATATTCTGTAGATATATATATATGTGTGTGACGTATGTATGTATGTATACTGTGTGTGTGCGCGCGTGTATGTGCATACGCGTAGACAAATAGTGGACTCGCAAAATATATATATATATATATATATATATATCTCACTGTTAGGTCATCAGTGCATTTAACGTAGCTGGCATTGCATGGTTACCAACACATCCGAGCGTAAATTTTTATATTTACAATCTATGTTAAAAATCAGCACTTCAAACGAATACTATTTTGAAGCCCCCTTGTCATATATCAACTGCTGCAATGGCCAGACTTGCGACCACGACCATATATCGATTACGACACGCCACTGAATATGATCCTAAAGACTTTATCGCAAGGCATGGACGGTGAATTTCCAATAGTAGCAAATCTCGCAAAGGATTTGAGCATCGAAACTCGCTACAGTCAGTCGAGAACGGACAAAAATTAACCTTCATGATATTCGAGGTTCAAACAATGATTAGATACACTTACATACAACACATTCCAAAAAGGGATGAACTCTGTTTAGTACTTGATCAAAAAAAAATATACCAGCCTTACTGACGCACGCCGGTACCTAAAGGAATCAAATCTCCGTCAGAGAAAAGTCTGAGAAGAAAGTCATGGACTTCATCTTGCGTAGCCGGACCACCCAAGTTCATCATCAGCACTGCGGTCTTAGGTATCTGTGGATCAGTTGAAAGATATCGGTTGACAGTTGAACTAGACAGGTAATTATTGACAGATACAAATCCTCGCCTGAACGCGGGTGCAAATATGTGTCGTAACATTCTTCTAGATTATGAATGCACCTACAATCTCGTTTTGTGTAAATAAGCCTAGATTTGTCTTGGAGACTTTTAAGACGGAAATATTTATACAATTTCATGCCAGCAGATAATGTGACGTGTCAAGAAATAAAGATATAAAAAATGAAACATATGGTCCTACGGACTCGTGTCTCATCTCTCATGACCCTCTCTAGTAGAGAGAGACGAAATAAAACAATATGCCTGATCGGACTATTGTCCGAAGGACAACGGACTTGTCCGTTCTCCCTTAAATTTATTTCCACTTCTCTATTTCTAGTTCTCTACTACATAGTAGAGAGAGAGGGTCATGACAAATGGTCGAAGATTGACGAGACACGAAGAATATTTAATTTATTTCATAAAAACATTAAATATGGTATATCGCCTTCTAAAAAAGACAAAATATTTTGTGTAAAATCTCATTCCTCTCTTGTTGTGTGTGAATGAGAATTCGTTGTATCACTGATTCTCATATGAACTCTCATTCTTAGTAGAAGCCTAGAAGACTATGACAAATGAATGCTAAAATAAACTTTTTACTCGCCATAAAGTTCTTCTCAAACGAACTCATTCTTAGTAGAAGACTAGAAGACTATGACAAATGAATGCTAAAATAAACTTTTTTACTCATATAAAGTTCTTCTCAAATGAACTCATTC
>LUCW03001609.1:125000-137586 GCA_001586965.3 Sphaeroforma sirkka | reverse complement strand
GAGTGGCTGGATCCTCTCAATCTCAACGCCAATTGAACTGCACTGAAGCGCTCTTGAAGGAGCTAGCGGCAGCAGCAGTTGTGGGACCCCTCTATCGTGTCCCACTTGGCTGATATTCTTCCTATACCGAAGAAGAAAAAAAAAATCTGGGCCGGGTTTCGAACCCGAGACCTCCACTGGTTTACCAGCCAGTATGTTTAATACTAAAGCCAGTTACCACTGGCGACAGAGATAATATTTCAAAATTTAATCTCTATAGCTCTTGATGCTACCATCGACCATCCTCTTGACAAACCTAACCCTGTCAGAGGATATGATCGTATGGAACTCGATGAGGCTTACCATCCTCGTAATATCGACCCTCATTTGCCAACCAACCCTGGTAATCACGATTTTGGCAATCGCTACACCAGTACCTCGTTAGAGAGTTCCTGCTCTAACTCCTGAGGATGAGAAGTGAGGAACCAGACATACTCGTCTCAGGCTATTACGCTCTGGTATGCAAGTCCTTGAGGACCGTCTATTGAATGACTCTGACCCTTGACGATAGGAAAGCGGATAACATTCGCTATTCAATCGATAACAAGAGAAAGGAAATAGACACCATCTTGGCACTAGCAGCCCGTAGCACTGAGCATGAGCCTCGTGAACACTTAGAACCAAGCTTTATAAAGCAGCTAGGTAACGCGCAGGCTGGAGGTCGATTTCTCTACTAATGAGAGTACAGTGGAGACACTGAAGGCCTTCGACCAACTTAAGGAGTCTGCCAGCCTTAGGGATAAGCAGATGATGAATGCCTTTATTCATTTCTGTGAGCCAGGTGAATGGCGAACTATCTTGAAGGTTCATGAGCCCAACTGGAAAGCCCTACCCTGGCACCAGTTGCGTGATAATATACTTAACACCTTTTTTTGAAGATGCACGTGACCGTGAACTTCTAGAGTCTCGCAAGTTCTTTTTGCGAACGATACCACTATTCGAGGTGCTCTAGCTCATATGACACATATGAATACTGGATGGGTGGTCGTACCTATACTGGCGAATATTTATTAATTTGTCAGGATGATGGAGACTCTGGGAGCTAACCTCTTTAAGAAAGTCAATGATGACATCATCGCCTATGGTGATTTGCGATATATGCCTTGGTCTGTCTTTGAGAAGATAGTACAAGCATACCACCTCTACTAGAGTACTTTAGTACCACGAGCTACACCCAGCCCACTAAGCGAAACGCAGTAGAGACTAATATCACGCGCGTAGTACTAAGAAACCCCTCGCACTACTACTGAGGGGGGGTACTGGCCTACTTCTACCGAACCGAAAGGTGATAAGAAGGTGAGAGCGCCTTGCAAGAAGTGTGGTTACAACCTCACAAAACGTAATGGCAAGTGGAATGGTAGACACGACCCTGTTAAGCGTGCACCAGGCAAGCCAGATTTTGGACACTATATGAAAGAGTGTGCTACTTGCAAGGGTACTAACGGTTGGCACAAAGAGGATTGCAAGGACTTACCAGACGTCCAAGTTAAGCACCGACAGTACCATATGTGCGCACTAGAGCAAGATTATGAGAAAATGTTCAATAAAATCTATACCAAAGGAGATGAACGTATCTTTCAAACAGTTTTCGTAAATGGAGAAAAAGTTATGGCACTATTTGATCCAGGGGCTGAAGTCTCTGCTATCTCATGCCGAGTAGCCTACGCTACAGATATGGCTGTCCATAACGAAACAACTGATTTAATCTTGGGAAATGGCAAAGTTACTACTTGCGAACAAGCCATTGACTATGCACACATAATGCTGTCAGATAGAAGAGAAGTGAAGACTCACCTAATCGTTACTGACATGTCTCAGAAATACGATTTAATTATAGGTATGACTGATCTTCTCAGTTTAGGTATAACACTCACTGGTCTGCCTAATGGGCTAGACCCGAATAAAGATCAGTCAGATGATAATATGTTAAAGATACCTAAACCTCCGGAAGGTGAAGCAAAGGATATGATTCCGCACTTCACCGATATAATTATGGACTTAATTATACAAAACAGGAAGATTGCAATAACTGACTGGTATGTTTAAGTTCTCTAATGGGTACGTTAGACTTGACTTAACAAACGTCGACTTCTCTAAGTTAAAGTGTCCTTCACATAACTACGTGAGTTGGAGACACAAAGACGTTGTCAAAACCCAAATCGAAGATTGGTTAAAACAGGGTCTAATTGAAATCAATTATGATGCAACCCCAGTTAACTTAGCTCTCTTAGCGGTCGATCAATATAAATCTGATGGAACGTTTAGTAAAACAAGAGTAGTACTAGACCTGTCGCCAATCAACAAACTAATTCCGCAACATAGTTTTCCTCTTACCTAAGATAAGCGAGATACTACGCAAAATGGAGGTGCGACTATCTTTCCAAGATAGACTTAAAAGCTGCATTCCATCAACTACAAATATATCAGCCTCATAGGAAATACTTTTCCTTTACTTGGCAAGGTAAGAAGTACCAGTTTAAAGGTGCACCTGAAGGCTTACACATGTTACCTTCTTTCTTCCAACAAGTTATGATGGAACTATTTGCGGACCTGTCGTATAACGTATCAGTCTATTTAGATGATATAGTTATCTTTACAAAGACAGCACATGAACATGCTAAACTCGTTAAAGAAGTCTTAAAGCGACTTAATCATGCTAAACTTAAGATTAACGAAGACAAGTGTTCTTTTGCTAAAGATACTATACATTTACTTGGCTACAAAGTATCTGCAGCAGGGTAGAAATTGATCCTGGCAAGAAACAGTTTCTGCTGGATTTATCAACACCAATTACTGGAAGAGATGTGAACTCTGTGTGTGTGGGTTTGTTAACTTCTTCTCGGATTCGGTACCGCATCTTTCTCATTACTTAAAGCCTTCAGTCACCTACGGCTGCACAAAGGACCTTTGGGAAAGCTTTGGACTAAAGAATGTGATGATGCATTTAAACTAGTCAAAAGTAAAGTAATGGACGCACCCATCATGCAGTACCCTGTGGATGGTGTCCCATTCCAAGTAGCAACCGACGCTTCAGATCGAGCGGTGGTGGAGTGCTTTACCAAACGATAAATGGTAAACCGCGCTACATACAATTCTTTAGCAAGAGTTATAATAAGAGTCAACGGAATTACCCTACCGTTAAACAAGAGCTCCTTGCTATAGTTACTGCGCTAAGACAGTTTAAAGACTACCTTTATGGAAGTTACTTTACTGTCGCCTGTGATCAAAAGTCTTTAACATACTTAAAAGATATGAACCCTGATTCACAGTTGGTGAGCCGCTGGCATGACATTATTGCCAAGTTCGCTTTTAATATAACACACATTCCAGGAATACATAACCATCTTCCTGACATGCTCTCTCGACTTGTGCCCGACTACCAGAAAACAGTCAAAGAGTTATTAGCAACCGATTGGATGCTAAATAAGAAATGGTTTAACCTCGCTCAATCACGATGGGGTCCATTTACTGTTGATATGTTCGCCGCAGAACATAACAAACAGGTTTCTGAATATAGGTCGTTGACTCATCCTAAAGGTGATGCATTTCAGCTTGACTTATCAAAGCATAATGCGTGGGCTAACCCACCTTGTCAACTTATCGCACAGTTGTTAAATTATGTTAATATTACTAAATCTACCATTACGCTGTGTTGTCCCTTACGTAACTCCGACCCATGGATACGTGATTTAATTAATATGATTCAAGACGAACCTATTTATGTCGACCGTGAAACCGACACGTTCTTGTATCAGGATCCTATTCTATTAAGAAGACGCCTTGGAAACACACCATTGTTTGTCGCATCGGTCCTGCAGGTACCACTAAGTGGAAACCCTCAACCGAATTCTTAGCTAAACTAGAGGAGTCTAAAGAGTTTGAACAAAAGCTCAAGACTCGTACAACACATGCACCCAACAAAATTGTAGTCGAGGTAATGCCGATTGAAACGGCATTAGATCGTAAAAAAACATGGAACTAGCTAAGGCCATGGATCAAAGACTCAAAACTCTAAGAGAACCTGAAGCTCGCACTCAACTACTTAAAAGCGCTGCTTAAAGAACAGCCAGGAGTTGCGAAACAACTGAAGAAGATACTTCAACAATCCAATGTTGTCAATTATGTATCTCAGGACTCTACCCTCCTGATACTGAGGTTGCCCTTCCAACAGGACTATGGTTCATCCAGCCAGCGTTACGCAGAATCTGACTGACTTAGAGGAGCTCGAAAGTAGAGTTAAAATTATACATAATTTAACGCATCGAGCATATGAGCATACTTATAAAATGGCTATTCGTGCAGGGCTTGATCACCCGGCGCTGAAAGAAACCATACGTGAAGTATACCGACGCTGTACTGATTGTGAAAAGAACCAGATCAAGCGATACGGTTGGGCACCCCTAAAAAAAGTGTGACAGAAGACCAACCGATGCGCCGAGTCATAGTCGATTTGGTTAAACTCCCGCGATCCAAGCATACTGGCGATGTATATATCTGTCATTTCTTATGTGTGGCTTCGGGCTATAACTTGCTTTATGCAATACCGAACAAACGTCCACAAACAGTGGCAGAATTATGCTATCACGTCTTTAATGACTTCGGTTTCCCCTGAGTACTATGTTCTGATAACGGTAGTGAGTTTTGTACCGACGTAATGGAGGCACTTATACTCGTATCAGGCATGACCCATAGGCGTGGTGTTCCTTACAAACCTCAAACGCAGGGTGCAAATGAGACACGTCATAGAGAACTTAAGAAACTCTTGCGTACCGCACTAGACGACGTTGAGGATATGTGGCCTTATCATTTGAAATGGGTTCAGACTCAAATGAATAACTGCATGAATCCTCAAACTGGAACACTCCCGTTTCACTATTTCTTTGGCCGCTATAGTGAATTACAAGCAACGTTTGATAAAACTGCGCCCGAGAAACACGCTACCCCGTGGCTACAAAAAAAGATCGAGCATATGCAGAACGTTGTTTACCCCTGTTTACTCGAGCACAAGAATCGCGTCCTACTTAAAGCGTATGACCGATGGAATAACACTAAGAACATTGTTCAGTTCAAAGTCGGCGATTACGTTAACATTATAAATCGAAACGCCAATGTTACCGAACTCTCTTTTAAGACGATAGGACCTTTTGTTATTTCCTACCATGATGAGAAGAGTGATACTTACGAAGTGAATAACATTGATGGTACTAGCGCAACCAATCTAGGCACTCACCGTATCCCTACCTCCGAACTCTCATTCGCTCGCTCATTTGATTCTGATATACCAGTTATGGAGTCACAAGTCAAAGATATAATTGATAAAACATCCGAAGACGGTTACACTTACTACAAGACCCGTTTCATGGATGGGACAGTAGCTTGGCTAACCTCCGATGCATTTCGTGAATCTCAAGCGACTTTCTTCGTATCTTTAATAAGAAATGGAATAAGCGTTTACATAAGAACACACGAGATAAACGAAAAGGGTTTCCTCAGGTGACTACAAACCCTGACGGATCTGAAATTCCCTATTTGCCACCTACTTCCTACGTGACTAAACTTTCTGATCTGCTTACCAACAGTGCAGAAAATTGTTCAAACTTACTTACTAATGAAGAACAGCCTTTGGCTATTACCTTACCAAATAATAAACGTAAGGCGCCTACATCGGAAATGGTTACTGGACCAAATACTAAACGACATAGAGTACAACATGAGTCTTGAACTCGTACATATAGGCACATATACTTACTCGATAAGTCATGACCGAAACCGTTTTTACTTTGGTTTTCGCTTTACCAACTAGATCGTATCTTAACGTACGTTCGTAGTTCTAAAAGCTACTGGGGGCTATGTAGAAATACGGCCTCCGGTCAGTCTAAAATATCAAGATCAATTGAGATAATACATTGGTTTTATTTTTGTATTTTAAATAATTTAGTACAAGCTCTTTTTCCAATATTTCCAAAGTGTTCTAAATTCACTTTGATGGCTCCAATAGCCTGAGTATTTGGTATGACTCATCTACTTGGACCTATTTGAGACATTAGTAGATGTAGGATATTATAAACTAAATTTTATAATCTCCGAACTACTACTTATAGATTTTGGTCCTCCATAATCTCCAAAATCCAATAAGTCTTTTCTTTTTTTAACTTTTCTTCAGATGGAACTTTATTTATATCAGCTAATGTATTAACGTGACTTACGTTATTATGTCTATTTACAAATTAGGCAAGTGGTCATGAACACTTAGTACTTCTAGTGAAAATTATTCAATAAAGAACAGCTAGAGGTACGCCCTGTGTGATCGAGGATATTTAGGCTCTTAACAAGAGGCGGTCCCGATCATTCTTACACAAAGCTACCACTGCTAAATCCTAACTGACTAAATTGTATTTTAGTTTAATATAGTTTGAAACCTAGTAATTTCCATCGAAGTTTACACATCTGAAGAAAAGTTAAAAAAAAAAAAAGACTTATTGATTTTGAGATTGGCGGGAGGACCAAAATCTATAAGTAGTAGTTCGGAGATTATAAAATTTAGTTTATAATATCTTACATCTACTAATGTCTCAAATAGGTCCAAGTAGATGAGTCATACCAAATACTTAGGCTATTGGAGCCATCAAAGTGAATTTAGAACACTTTGGAAATATTGGAAAAAGAGCTTGTACTAAATTATTTAAAATACAAATAAAAACGAATGTATTATCTCAATTGATCTTGATATTTTAGACTGACCGGAGGCCGTATTTCTACACATAGAAATATCTATCGAATTTTACAGTCCTGATCATTCTTAAACAAGTTACTACTACTTAGGTTCTGTTGATGTTCCACAGGTTACTGGGGACGCTGGTTTAGCTGGTACGGATCCTGCCGTCGAAGCTGTAGAGCACGCCGTTTCTGAGATCGGTTCTGATGAAAACTCTGACGATGACTCGTCGGACCCTAAAGACTTGAAAGAAGAGGCTTCAACTGCCGCGGAAAGGCTTGCCAGCGTCATGTGTCTTCTAGTGGTGCACCCCAGGGTATCAGCTTGCCAGCTAATCGCGAAAAGTCAGATACTGGAAAGGCTATATCTCCTGAAAATCATATTCCACGTTGCCGATATTCTACCTATACCGAAAAAAAAATTATATATTCTGAGCCGGGGTTTGAACCTCAGTCCCACCGGTTTACCAGCCATCAGGGTTACCGCTGAGCCAGTTATTATCGTAAAGTGGGTAAAACCTCAAGATTAAATCTCTATAGCTTGGAGGCTATAATCAACCACCCTCCCGAAAAACCTAACCTTGTCAGAGACTATGATCGTATGGAGATCGATGAGGCTTACTACTCTCATAATATAAGTCCTCATTTACCATCCAACCCTGGTAATCATGAATTTGATTATTGTTATACCAGTACCGATATGAAAGCGGATAACATTTGCTATCTAATCGATAACAAGAGAAAAAGGATAGAGTTCATCTTGGAACTAGCAGCCCGTAGCACTGAGCGTAAATTACGTAAACGCATTGAACCAAGCTTTATAAAGAAGCTAGGTTACGCAAAGGCTGGATGTCGATTTCTCTACCAATGAAAATACAGTGGAGACACTGAAGGCCTTTGACCAGATTTAGGAGCCTGCCAGCCTCTAGGATAAGTAGATGATATATGCCTTTATTCATTTCTGTGAGTCAGAGGAATAGAAAACTATCTTGAAAACCCATGAGCCCAACTGGAAAACCCTAACCTGGCGCCAGTTGCGTGAGAATATACTTAACGTTTTCTTTGTAGATGCACATGACCGTGAACCCTAAACCTTAAAAGCAAGCATCTGCGCACTGCGCTGCTTGTGAATCAAAGTGCTACACTCGGCACACGATCTTGAACATCCTTCATGTGGACACATAATACATTTACAATATACGAACAATGTATTTAGTTTTGTGTTTTCTGTCGTGCGTGTTTTGAAGATTTTTTTTTCTACGTAATGATCCCGCCCGAAAAGCCGGAGTAAGTTCCGGAAATAGAACAGACAATTTTTCCTTCAAAGTGAGAATGAGGGTTGGTTTTACTTCGAGGAAGAAATTGTTGGATTTTAAATTCTGAGGACATTTTTTTGAGGACAACTTTATATTTTTAGTTGGTAAACGAGACAATTTGCAGAAATTCTGGAATAAAAATTATTCTGATAATTTCCCCAAATTTCAAATACATCACACAATTTCAACACGAGCATTTAGTTACTGGAGTAAGGTGTTTCACCGAAAATTTGTTTTCAGAATTTCAAAAAGTTGGCAAAGCAGGGCTTATTTTTATAACAAGTGTGAGCCCCAAGTATGAGTAGGTGGCACATGTAGTTTGCACTAATAGTGGTGGCGTATGTTGGTGGCTACAACCGTAGGTGGCGTGTGTCGGTGGCTGTATTTATCGTGGTTTCAAGGTTTCTCTTTTTTCTAATATATACTTGTTAAATTTCAGATTCGCAATAGATATACTTTTTTTAAGAGTAAATTTAATTAATTAATTATTAATTTAGTGGTGTTTTTATTTTTAGGTTTGTTGTAAAACAAACTGTTAAACAGTCAAAGTCTGTAGAGGGTACAGTATAGACTGTAGAGTGTATTTAGACACAACTCATGTTTTTACATATTTAGTTTTCTTATTTTGTATTTTTTTATTTTTAGGAAATATAATTAAAAAACCAGTATTTTAATTTGCTTGGCTACACATAGCCTTTTTGATAGGCATTTTGGCCCGATTAGGTTTAAAAAAAAATTCGTTTTAAATATGTGTATGTATAAACGAAAAACTTGGCACCGCCGCCCGCTGGCGGGGTGGGCGGGCCAGTCCCCACTGCCCATGCCGTGCTCCCACAGTCCCACACGTGCCTTTTCGCTTTTGGCTTTTCCTCAATATAAAGGTAATAAATAAATGAATATTGAATATATCTTTTCTAAAAAATCACGTAGCGAGACTCGCGAGGCCACGACATGGCGACAGTCCCCGTTCCTTTTTTGGAACAAAAAAAAAAGGTTGCAATATATTAAAAAATATGTATTGCTGGAATCGGGGGTCTTTTAGTTATGTAAATATTCATTCTGACAAGACTGAACTACATCACTACATCCATCAAGAAAGGTACCGAAGTAAAGATTTACATACCGTACTGGACAATGGTACTAGCTCATCAATGATGTAATATGCCAAATAATTGTGGACCCAATGTTCTCAAATTCTCTCGTATAATTTATTTATCAATTTATAGTACAAGTTCTAGTTGATAATATCTATCCTGATATTGTGCTGTCGTGTTTAGACTATACCGGCTGTGAGTCTAAAGCCCTTAAAATCGATGTGTGTGTCGTAATCAGGGGCATAGTCTGAACTACCTCCACCGAAAAAGGTGCTGAAAAACATACCGGATAATGGTACGGAGTCATCGATTCGATATGTCAGTGAATTCTCATTCATGACAAGTTTTCCATTATGAAATAAGTTCCAATAACCGTCCTGGTTGCCGTCGGTGTTCATCCAAACTTGCATCTTGATCTTGTTCCATTGACCTTTGATGAACGAAAACGAAGCACGATTCAAAGAGCAATAAGTCATCTCGTCGCAGGTGGTGCCTTTTGAATATCCGGAGCATTTTTCGCAAAAGTTGTCACTCTGTAAGGCCATCGGTAGATATAGATATGCCTCACCCTCGCCATTTTCCCTCCACATTAGCCTGGTACTGAAACAATCATTTCCATTGGCCTTATAGCCACCACTACACGACCTATCACCCCCATGCACACCTGGAAGTTTACCTCCCTTCGCAAAATCGAAATCGTCGTCAAAATAAACCTCGTACTCTAATGTAGCGGCTAGAAGTCCCCAGAGAGAATCCAATTGGTTTGTGTAAAATTGTGACCCTGATCCCTCCTGATCTCCGGCGTAGGTCCCAGCTAAGATTGGAACCTTCATAACATTTTCCGAAGTCTTCATTCGATTCTGCGTTATGATATTGTGGTTTCTTTTCTTGGGTGTACACTGAGAATGATCACGTATGGCACCGAAACACCCATCCTTCTCAGCGGCGAATATATCATACATATCTGGAGCATCACCAGTTGATAACGAATTGAAATTATTTACGTCAAACACTCTCAATGACCCGTGTCCAGCTAAAGGGTTATCGCTACGTCTTTCGAGTTCTAAGCTAGGTCGTGCCAAGACAAACCCCGCTACACAAGCGCTTGTAAATAGCTGATACACGATCATATTGTGCATTTAGTTGCTATTATTAGATGTTTGTGAGTGCTTGACGCAGGATGCTGCTTTTTAAATATATACAGTATCGGCAGCGCATACAATTGACTTTATAATGACAATATCACTTTTTGTTTTGTTGGAAAAAAAACAACAGCAATGTCACCGGAGGTATTTTTTTAAAAATATGTAATATATTTGCCTTTTTTATTGAGTATTTATTTACACATTGCAGCCTTTTCCTTTCTACGCTTCGGTGTGTGCCTCACTGACTCTCACGAACCTCTGGATTCTGGAATGATTTGGTGATTTTTTCCCTCCTATTTCCAGAGGCCAACAGAAGGACGAGGCCAGAGGACCATGTGACTGTGAATTGAAAAGCGGTAAGAGGCTAAACTGCATGTGTTTGACTGTTGAGAGTTGAGACTAAGTTGAGTGTTCCAAGTCCGTACTCTCTCTCAACTAGAGAGAGTATTTAGTAGAATCTGTCGTCAGCCCGTCACTAATCACTCGAGTCCATCCTTTGAATAGTGAATATTTACAATTTTACATAACCAATTGGGGGTTTTCAGTTGATTATTGATATTTAGTTAAAAAAATATAAATTTACTTCATTGGCCATGGCGGCCATGTCCATGGCTAATTGCCAATTGGCCATCACATGGGAGTCAACATTCAACGAAGAGTAAATAGCACATTCATGAGATCATGACATCATGATTTCTATTTCATATAAAAAGCCATAGCCTCCTAAATATTTTGGTTTTTTTAAAAACAAAATAAAGTACACAATAATGAAAAAGCGCAAACGCCGAAGAAGAAAAGTTGTAGGGCAGCAGGGCGCAAGCCAGCAGCCAGCAGGGTTCGTATTTTTTTGAAATGGGAGTAATTACATACATGATACAATATACATTACATACAATGTATTTACTCTTTGAGCATGAATTCTAGAAATATACACGGACCACCGCTAACCTGAGACCTCGGCACCACGCTACCACGGCACTGGGGCGCCCCTGGGGTAAGGGGTGAGTGTCGACTGGGGCCTGACTGGGCACGGCCGCACAGTACCGAAAAACTTTTATACTACTATATATAGTAAAGAATATTTGTAATAGATGTAAAATATTAAATATAGCCTTCTCGAAAAGATATTTATCATATATATACATATTTGTTTATATACTTTAAAATTCACAAAAAGATTTGGTGTCTGTAAAGAAAAAAAAGTACATTTGTTTTCTCCGTTTTTGTTCTTTTTAAAAACAACTGAGATCTGTCATTTGTTTTTAAAAACCTAACCACCGGTCCACAGCACATCCAATATCTCGTTTGTTTTGTAATAAAAATAGTCGATTCTTTATGGACATTGTATATTGTTTTTCAAAAAAGAAACGAATATTAAGACTTATATTTTGTAGAAAAATTATATATTTTTTCAATTTTTTGTTTTAAAAAAGCGAGGGTCAGGGCCTCAGGTCGCAGGTTCACCACTCAGGCACCCAGCATCCTTATTTAATCCCTTATCCCACTCTGTGAACCACTGGCCCACTGCTGCCCACTATGAAAACAAACAAACAAAAAGATGAGGTTGAATACTGAATAGAAAAGGGACCGGCCCCTCGGCAAGCAAACTTGCACAATGCTCTGCAACAAGAAGTCTGCAGTTCTGCACTCTCTTCCTCATTTCTGCAACATGCGAGGAATAAGGATAAATAAAAGTTATTTAGAGTATATTTTGCTCTCATTGAATTCTTAAGAATATTTTATTAAACACGGGAGATTCAGAATTTTAAGATACATATGGGAGTCCGGGACACGAGACTATACTACGAAACACGACTCATAACACTCATGAGCTAGGACTCATAATTTATGAAGCATTAAAAACTACTCTCATCACTGATTGATAACCAATAAATAATACATATCGTCAAGATTGAGTAAAACATATCGACAAAAGAACCAAGATACATTTTGTGGTTTTTTAAAATTCTAGCTTGCAAAGATTATACAATAAAAATTATTCTGATTCAACAATGCAGTATTTAAGCGAGTAGAAGAACTCCCAGGCCGAGTTCTGAGAGTCAAGAGCAAGAAATGTCTCACACACAGTCACACAAACACAGATTCACACTTTTACTGTTTTACAGTCACAACTCTCACACACACTCTCTCAGGCCTCAGCCCTCAGACCTCAAGGCACAGGCCTCAGCCCTCAGACCTCAAGGCTCAGGCCTCAGGCCTCAGACCTCAGACCTCAAGGCTCAGGCCTCAGGGGAATCAGAACTAAGCCGCAAAGTGT
>LUCW03001609.1:80000-120000 GCA_001586965.3 Sphaeroforma sirkka | reverse complement strand
CACTGGAAGCACCTTGAAAGTCCTGGAACATTAGACTGGGCTATATGTATCGCCGTACTCACCGATATCATATTGTTACCGCAGAGGCACAGCTTACACTGTCACGTTACCTACAACAATCTGAGAATTACTCTAAGACCGGAGTGGGCCAATGGAGGCCCACTATTAACCCTCTCTGTACGAGCCATATATATGCACGTATGCTAATAGACGTGGAAAAAAAAGGGTTGTACACATGTACAGATAAAGATAGAAACCCCCACAAGGATATGTATTCGTTCTTATACCTTTGCTTTGGGCGTGGTGTCCTTGTATCGGCCTTTCGCATCGTACTCCAATCTGCGGGTCTCGACTCGTTTCCTCATCGTCTGGAATGTGGTTATTTTTAGTATTGATTCAATGAACTATATAGTATCTCCGTTGGTGTATTCACACTTAAGCTGATACCTCCACATCCCGCTCACTGAAACCCTTGTTTGAGGTTGAAAAATCATAAAATCTCGTAAGAACAATGAAAAATTGATACAGCCTCTATTCCATCATCGAATCCATCTATCAAGCACTGCTTCGCTACTACCTGGAAAGTTTAAAACAGCCCTAAAAATATATGACGAGATGCATACACACATATGGTTCGTAAACAAATAAATATACCGAAAATGTTCACGACAACTAGCTCAAAACATATACATAGTACTCATATTAAATATAGCGGTGAACATTGACTACAGTCTCTGACATACCTTCACTTCCTTAATATTTGTCGACCGGAAATTCGACAGCGGACCGATGAAGGATTCTTGGGCATCTGAATCCTGCATTGTGATCCAGGGGTTCGTACCGCAATAGAATTTATCAGATAAACCGGTACAAGAAATATTCAATACGCAGAGAATGAAAGATAGGTACAGACAGTACACGATATTCACCCAAGCACTTGCCAAAACATGAAGAATAGTAGAACTGTTTGAACGCAGTAGCATTATAAAACCGATAGCCAAAAATTCACATTTGTTGCGTACGGTTTCCCATTGACCGCCATTGACAGAAACCTAAGCTCACATACTGGCCCATTTAAGCATACATTGGTATGTATATAATTCTCCAATGTATGACATGTGTATAGGCGCCAGAATTTCCGCATATCATAGGTACCAACTCGTCGAGACTTCAGACCCTCACGGTGACAGTCGATACTTAATGCATATAACTCGATCTCGAGTTTGCAGCCCTTTAACACCTTGTCAATGTGCTTGAATTCCGCTATGTGCGCTTGACAACCCACTTACGCACAGTTACTTCAGACTTACTAGTTGTGAACGGCACTGGGCGATCTGTGTAGTAGCCGCCCCCGCGACACGCAGTGCGGTAGCTGCGCATATGGTGGAAAGGGAATCAGGAGCGCAAAAACGGTGACAAAATCGTGAATCAATGCGCTTTCTATTATAATCCTAAGGAACACACAAAGGCCAATTGGCTGCTGCTGATGACTGCTGTGCCAAAAAGTGATGGGCGACGAAGATATGTGCTCAGACATGTCTGATACTGGGTATATTTGGTTGTGCACGCGCAGGACGACAACATATAGTATTGTATAATACGAACATTGTGACATTTTACTGTGGTATTGTGTGTAATAGTTCATGTTGGAAAGTATGAGAGAATTACAAGGTACACAGTTGGTGCCATTATATATTTCTATTGGAAAGACAAATGCTATAGGAGTATTAATCAGGTATGCCATTTAAGGTAACAATACAGTGATTACAGCAGAGTATTTGTTCATTCGTTTTTAGCTGTCAACGAAGAAGACAAAAATACAAAAAGACAAATAAAAACATATACAGACACAGGCACAGACACACATACAAACACAGATACATCACGCATATCAATACATACATACATATATATATATATATATATATATATATATATATATATATATATATATATATATACATACATACATACATACATGCATGCATATGCATATATATATATGTATATATATATATATATATATATATATATATATATATATATATATATATATATATATATATATATATATATATATATATATATATATATATATATATATATATATGCATATGCATGTATATATATATATATATATATATATATATATATATATATATATATATATATATATGTATATTTATTTATTTATTTATATATATATATATATATATATGTAGATATATACCCTTGTAATATATATTATTATTTCAGTGTTAAGTGATGTCTGCACACGTTGAATTCTAACAATCACACTGTTCAGGTAGCTGTAGATGGTGTGACCACTCTGTGATGCGCGCATGTGCTATTTGAACCCGTGCATACCAAACACTGAGTCCTCTCCCATTGTATTCGCTCCTCGTATCATCTCTTCTGCAAGTTTGTCTTCTGGCTGTAGGTATTCTGTGCCAGAACTCTTACTTGCTGCATGTCTGGCCTTCATTTTGGCGCAAGTGCCTATAAATTTAAGTAGAAGAAATATTCAAGGTATTAGAACACAAACCGAATGCTTGGTTGGGTCGACGAGTCATAAGCGTAAAATAATCATTTGAATGAGTACGTATGTACGTATGTTTATGTATATTCGCGAGCGATATATAATGTACGTGGCTATATATATTCACGACCGGAAAAGTAAACTCTTGTTGTAACGTTTCTAAATCGTGGAATCGAGAAAACAAGTTGTATCTGACTTGGACATTGCAGCGTCTCAGCAGGGAGAACGAGTACTCACGGACACTCGTGATATGGTCAAGAACAAAAGAAAAGGAATAATATGTCATCGTATCGCGCTAGTAGGCATCCGTGCGTATATATTACGTATATAATGTACGGCCTCACATGGATGGGGAAATTTGTTGGCCGCGCGCGATTCGATTCATGTATTTGATAAGTGCAGTGTGCTTTGCCCGGTTTTGCTTGAATGTATTCAGGATGTTTTTACCCAATATTAGCTTAGCTGTTTATTTATTTATTTATATATATATATATATATTAAAATTGCTAGTACCAATGTGGGTATAGCAGCACATGGACTCGGCCAATATATATCTATATCTATATCGATATATATATATATACATATATATATACCAATCTGTAATTGTCTTTGCAGAAGTCCATATCTATGCATAAATTCCTGTTTATCAAAAATGAGATAAATATTTGACAACCAAAAACAAAAGTAAAACTATGTAGCTATTCACATGTTTGTACCTATTTATGAGCATCGACCTATTCAATAAAGAAGTACAAAAAACAAGAGAATATTTCATGAATCAACTATATATATATATATATATATATATATACATGCATACATACATCCATATATAGATACATATATATACATAGATATACATATATATTTACATAAATATTTACATATATATATATATATATATATATATATCATTTTCTAATCAGGTTACCGTTAAAAGTTTCTATAGTTTACTGGAAACACTCACGAACGCCACAACTCCAATGTGGATTGGTGATATAGTAAGTTGTTTAGAACTCCAATCTATCTGATAGAGACTTTGGGTGGATAGAAATCATCCGGATGAAAAGCCAGCTCTGAATAGATGCATAGTGGATACTTATGAAGTAGGCAAAAGTTCGGGCCGATTAAAATGATTCCTGATGAAAACTACTAGCAAATCAGATACGTTACAGATGCACAGGAATGTACACATCTATATAAAGGTATAGAAACAGTTCCGCATTTGCTTATAGGTAGATAGAACGGACACACTCGCATGTACGCGCACACAATGAATAAAACACACATAACTCAACTACATCAATTCGAAAGGGCTTCCGACGCAAACATAGATGCATACGTATCACCTATGAACAAGAACACAAACTCAGCACAAACACCAAACACAGTCTGCATAAGAAACATACTCAGAGACTCAGAACATATGTAAGCTGTACAAGCGAAAGAGTGACTTACTGGGATTTGGCTGCAGGACCTCATCTGTAGCCGCAAGCACTTTCTTGATCGTCTTGTCGGCGTCGTCGGTAGCCTTCATCCCAAAAATACAATCAAAAAAGTAAAGTTTAGATGGAACACCAATGGCGGGCGGTGTATGAAAACCGACGGATCTTAAGTATACTGAATTATGAACCATGCAAACGTATTAATGAATAAGCCAGACGACAGAGAATTGGCGTTTACGATAGAATAAATTTACAAATTTGTCATCACATAGAATTATTCGACTCGGATCAGTTCAGTGCGCCACGTTAATTCGTTGGCTACATTGGCACAAGAGAAAATTCAAACAAACAATAAATGATGAAGGACAAACAGGATAGAGACATGAACAATCACAATTGTACGAGACCGTGTGCTCGAGTAGAATTAAAAGAGGATACAGTTGACTTACCCCAGACATATTTAGGAACTCGCCATCGAGCTTGGTTGGTTGGTACGAACCGGTCTGTGTAGTGAGATACAGCAGAAATATGATTCACAATTCGGAAGTGATATAAGCAGAAAAGATCTCGAATAAAAGAATAGAAAAAATGTACTAAAGGTATTAATATATATATATAAATATAGATATACATAGAGTATACATATATATATATATATATATATATATATATATATATATATATATATATATATATATATATATATATATATATATATATATATATATATATATATATATATGTATATATATATATATATATATATACATATATATATATATATATATGTATATGTATACATGTATATTATGTATACATGTGCATATGTATACATATGCATATACATATACATGTATATACACATCTGCATATATCAATCTGCATGTATGTATATATGTATATATATGTATATATATATATATATATATGCATATATGCATATATATATATATATATATATATTATGATGATTGTTATTATGCATGTGCATGCATATATGCATACATGCATATATATGCATATTATATATGTATATAATGATATATATATTATATATATTGATGATTACATATGTGTGTGTGTGTGCGTGTGTGTGTGCGTTGGCTGTTCAAAAAAAAACAAATACATTATATATATTAATATATATATATGTATTATATATATTCATGAATTTATAACATATATAAACATATTACGTTCATATGTTGACATGCATACATGCATGCATTGCGTGCAGATATATATATATATATATATGTATGTATGTATGCATGCAGTAGATGTGTATATATATGTTATATATACATGTACATATATATACACATATATATCATATATATATAAATATATACATATATATACATACAACAATAATAAAATAAAATAACAACAACACACACAAACACACACAAACACATCATCATCATCATGTATCATTATTATAATATATATGTATATATATATATATATATATATATATATATATATATATGTATATATATTATTGATATATATTCATACATACAGATATAAAATGCACATGAATATATACATACATGCATGCATACATACAAATGCACACACACACATCATCATATGTATATATATATATATATATATAGCGCTACACACACACAATATATAACCATTACACATATACACACACATCATATATATATATATATGTGTGTGTGTGTGTGTAATATATATGCATATATATATATATAATATACATACATATATATATTCATATATACAGATATAAATACAAAATATATACATACACACATTCATACCTTACACATATACACACATATACATTATATACATATATATATATATTTTATATAGTTATTTTCCGTTGGGCATCATATGATAAGTGAGGTGGGTTCTATTCTTCTTATAGAGCACAATTTTACGTACTTTTTCACCAGCCCATTGGTACATTCGCGATACGGATTTCATGATTATCGTTCGGATATGCACTAGAATATGTGGAGAAAGTTATATACTATAATATGTAGAGCAAGTTGATCTGTATTAGTGAGTGTGTAGGTTTGAACTATTAACTACATATGTTTTGTGTTTATTTACCTATAAACATGTAAATATCACAAGCGACCTCAAACTTCAAAGGCTTCAGTGTAAATAAAAGTGGTCGTCAACTAAAATAAATATATATAAATTTATTATTTTGTTTTTTGCTTTTTTTAAAAACACTTTTTTTTTGTTTGGTTTTTTGCTTTTTCAAAAAATAATATCAAAACGAGATTGTTTTGCACCGATTCAGGGTTGTATATGTAAATAAATACTATTTATAAAATGTCAGAAAAATGACATTTCTGTGATGGTTTTTTATTTTTATCAATTTTAGTTTTTCTTTCAATAATTAGAAAAACTTACCAATATTTAACTGGCGACAAAGAAAAAAAAACATCCACCAATGCCAAATCTCCAAGGACTCGGTTTCCATGACTTCATATATTTTGCAAAAATGATTGGATCATGATGATAGTCAGTAGTCACATATGTATCTGATATCATAATACCCATCATCATCACAGATGTCACTTGACAGTAGGTCAGTGGACACTCATAAATAAACCCCATCTATTTACCACAAGGGGATTGCGGGCCTAATATTGAGAACCGTTCCAGATTAGCTAAATCTGGATTTCTATTTGTTCAATCTGGATTTCTATTTGTTCCCAATATTTCTTTTGACATATTTCAAGATTAAGTATTTCCTAAATGATCTGCGAAGGCGCCAAGGTCGTAAATAGTAAAAGTAGAAGATCTTCTATGCTTAAGAGTCTAATACTACATCGGAATTCTCCAAAACGCGATTATTGGGCGATTATTGGGTCTAAATATGTATAATTAGTGAAGTTTTAATGTTGTCGCGTACAAATATTGTCCAAACAATATAGTATATGTATTCTTATAACAGTAATGCAAGCTACAGCTGCTTAAAATCGAGAAACAACGTGTTTACGCCATTTGATGTGGCACGATGAATCTCATTTCCTGAACTTTTTGTCAAAATTCACTACATATTCACCCACAAACGATTATAATCACAGTATTATGGTTTAGGTATGCCTATGTAAGTTATGTCTCAAAATCGTAACGAAACGATATAATTGAATACGCAAACGAAATGGATGCCATTGAAAGAGCTGCATGCACGTGAACGGTGATTTCGAACAAGTATAATAAGCCCTCTATATTACAATGATGAGTTCTGAACTAATATTAGTTGTATTTAATATATATGAGAACCCTTAGAAGGCTTAAACTGATTGCACGTGATACGAAAATCCAAGATTTAGCATGGTCGAAAAGTGCATAATCCTGTTCAAATATACTTCCATACACAAATACATGAACTAATATAAATAGAGCTAGCAACTTTGCGTCTTCGCAAAATTGGTTTGAAATATCTGGAAATTGCACCACTACAAATTCCATAGGGCTATATACAGAATAAAAGTAGAACGGAAACGTTTACAGATTCATTTTGAAAAAGTTTAAACAACTGAATGAGGTTAATTCCACAGTCCACACTCAACAGGCCACAGCCACAGGGACCAGGGCAGTGAGGGCTCAGCCTCACTGCCCATATAAATAAATAAGCTCACTGCCGCTCATATCACAGGCTTCGTCTCATCTTTCTCTTTTTTTTTCCTCATCTTTTCTCTCCTTTTTTTGTTTTAAAAAACAAAATACAAAACCAACCCGGGAGTCTTTGACTTTGAGATGGACAGCTGTTTAAATTTTTAGTTTTATCAATTTAAAACCTACCAATATATTTTCTCCAAAACGATATCTTGGGTTTAGGAAAAGCGGTGCGAGTATACGACTGGGTGAATCAAAAAAGAATTTAATAAAAAAAAACTCCCCGATTGCCCCAAAACCCCTCTCTGCCGTAAGCTTCCGTTGCTCAATAATTTAAATTTAAAAAAAAACAAAAAAACAATCTCAACTCAAAACCAGAAGACTCTCCAGAGTCCAGACAGACGGAAGACCGAGTCGTGATAAATAAATACTCGCGTGAATCGGATTTGCTGGATGTCCGGCCGCATATTCTGTTGCGGTTCATTCAGTAGAGGGTAAAGTGCAGGTGTATTCCAAATATTGATCCCACAATCTACTGTTACAACCACGGGTGTGTGGTGTAGCATGCCCGTCATCGCGTAGTAGTGTCTATCGTCGGTTTATCTACTCACATTGGACTGCGCAGACTTATTCCTGTGCTCACCGAGTCAGCTACCTTGGTATTTAGGAGTTTTACACGCCTCACGCCTGAAGAATCGAACGACAAATTAGACGTATACATATCAAATCCTACAAGTTGAGACCTATACTGTTATAATAGTATCGTATAGTTATGACTTCGCTAGGCTTTGGTTCGGTGAGAATTCACCCGAGTGGGTCATTTAAAAGTATACAATGGAGTTCGTCGCTTTTGGTAATGATTATGATCTGGTTGATGGCCGTCTCCTTCGCAAAAATTTTCAAAGGTATGTTTTAACGAAAGCGATACTTCATTTTTTCTATTGAAATTCTAACTATAGACAATAACCTCTCAGTTATTCATCTGGCCCTTGACAGTAAAGGAATGTGTGTACAAAGGTATACTAGAAATCCAGTATATATATATATATATATATATATATATATATATATATATTGATATTGGTATATATATATATATATATATATATATATATATATATATATATATATATATATATATATGCAATAAATTCATATATATATGTTATATATATGCATATACGTATATACATACATATATAATATATATTATATATACATATATGTATTATATATACATATATGCTATATATATTATATATATTATATATATATATTATATATATATATATACATATGATATATATATATTATTATATATATTAATATAATATACATATATATATATAATATGTATGCATATTATATATAATATTATATACTGCGTGGCATAATGTATTAATGCATATGTATGTATATGTACATAATAATATTATTATATGTATTACATGATATTGGATATTATTGGTATATATGTTATATTATTATATATTACATCATGATGAAAAATGTTACGTATGCATGACATAAACGTACATATTATATGCATAACAAACATAGCCAGTGCCATATGTACATATGCATGCCACCATATATATGATGATGTATATTATTATTATACCAATATGTAATAATATTATTATGTGCCATATATATGTATTATAATATGTGATATTATTATTATTGGTTATACATAATACATTATTATTATTAATATTATTATTATATTATTATTACATATTATTAATATGCATGCATATGTTATTATTGTTAATGATGCCATTTAATATATATATATAATATGTATAATGTATTAATAATTGCTATTATGTGTATATATTATTGTTAATATTATTATTATACATTGACACTGGCTGTATATAGCACATGGCATGTAATATACGTGCATACAATGTTATATTATGCATATTATTATTATTATATATACATGTATATGTGTACATGTATGCATGTATATATATTGTAGACATTTACATTATATCTTATTTTTTATATATACTTTATATCCATTTATATCATCATATATATATATATATATATATATATATATATATATATATATATATATATATATATGTGTGTATGTATATATGCATATATATATATATATATATATATATATATATATATATATATATATATATATATATATATATATATATATTATAGTGTATTCATATATATTCGCGTATTTACACTCATGCTTTTATGTACGTATAAGACTCATAGTCACAGGACAGTCCATGCTCTATAGTCCCGACTCCAAGCACTCATCTTCATTTTCATGACTCACAAGTCATAATTTGTATATATATTGAATTGTCACCGTATAAAATCTTGGAGTGCTATTAAGTGCCAATAATCTGCTTTTTACAATTGAAGATCTCATGTGTAAGAAGACAATTTTCATCCTAGTATGTACACCTTGTAGCTTGATATGGCTCAGTGTCATATTACAAACAGTGCATTGTGGACTCTGATGCCCGAGCTGGCGGTGCTTCATAAAGTTATGTTTAAATTACTCTCGATAGATACACTATATTTATAAACTAATAATGTCGTCTGTGATCAATGCCAAACATGCTCTCTATCTGATAGTAATTTGCTAGAATTGCAAAGCGACAGACTAATTTTTAAACCATATTTACAATAATCTCCAGGTTCAGTTAATGCTTCGTAATCGAAGGAATATTCGAGAAATATGTTTATCGAGAAATTGGTTGTTTCTGAGTCGATGATCTACCTTTCCTGTTCTTTAGAGGTTATCATTATCGACAAAGACACATCTTGATTTATGCACCATCCTGTCTAATTACACAGCTCTCGGAGAGCGGACCTATACAATGTGCAGCTGGAAGAAGCAAATGTACGGCACATGACGCATGTGTCCCAGCAGTTGAGCCGTTTCATGCAGGATGCGCGTCAAGAACAGACTGCGGTATGGCTGACAGTGAATCTTATGGCACCTGTAGTTACCGGGAATATATGTACCTATCCCGCTGATAATACATATTCTAGCATTGTATAGTTTGTACGAACGTAGTAGTGCACCAAACCCATTTATAAGAATCAGACAACATTGAAGCAATGCTTCTACGTGCGTATGGTTTCTCTCATTGGCGTCTGGTTTTGTGTTTGCCAAGGGCATTGCACCACAGTATATTTGTTCCCAGTCCACACGCAATTTCTATCACTGTATTCATAGTGTCCATGTGTATCCAACATAGTATCTGAATGTGTCCATTCATTTTTTATTTAAAGCGCATGCAACGCCTAGTGCGTATTTTATCGAATGTAACCTGAAATATTTAGAGTTTGCCTATGCATCATCCGTGTTGTGGTTTGTGGGGTAACGACAATCTCACCAAAAGTTGCATACATTTTTCATCAACCGATAAGTTTTTTAATTTTTATTTTATACTTATTACCTTATTGTTCAAATGATATCTTATAGCTGAGGGCAGAGGTAGCGACAATCCAAACGGATCTGGAGCAGAAGAAGGTATGCCACGAAGTCTATACAGACCGTATCCATTCTTGCTGCTTGACTTCGCTATCGTTCAACTGAAGAATTTGGTGTGATTCTGGACACAAATACATAGCTGGTCTTCTGATTGCAAGGACCAAGCCGATTCGGTGGTTATTTTTGTGCATTATTGTGTATATGTTTCGCTTGAGGACATCACAACCCATCAGGACAGGTCCGTCCAAATGTGAGCATCTTGCTGTCTGTAATGTACTACGGTCCCAGCCCATGCGCATCCTAGAACAAACTATCCACCTGCATTGTGGTGTGAATTGGGGGCATAGGGAAGCATCACACAAGTGCAGCTGCCAGGTTACAGTGTCTTAGAATCACATGCCCCCTTATAGGCCGGCAGTGTGCATTCATTTGCTGTTGCCAACCTTATTGCACTTTCCTCCTCGTCAGATTGTCCTGAGAATGATAAATTTCGGATACATATCGTTCCTCTGTGTGCATGACCTAAATTGAACTCAAGACAGAATAGAGGTTTTTAAGTTTTCTAGGTGCAAAATCTCAATCTTCACGCCTTCTGCTCAAGCATCCTTATGTGTATGGTGCATAGATTGGTACCTGAAAGCTTTAGACATTCCATAGATAACGGATTCGATATCCAGTGTTCCCGTTGTGCTTCCTATATGTCTAAACCTTAGCTCACCTGCCGTTCCTATCGTGTGGTTTTATCGCACGCTGTCAAGTATTGTGGATTCATCTCCTTAGTCTTTGCTTAACTTTTGCCCCTTCCGGTTGCGCTATAAATAGGCTGAAGCTGAGACGCTAAAGAGGAAACTCGAGGAAGCTTTGGATTCTATCCAGAAGCAAGATGGGGAAATGTCAACTGTTAGCGAAGTATGTGAGATTATCTTGCGAATATACGATGTACATATATGACTCATTTACGGCCGTACTGAATGCAGACAAGCCTCTTCTGTTCATTTAAGACCTGTCAATGAGGTAGAATTCAACAGCTGAATCCACGGCGTCAGCGAACGAAAAGTTACCTCTCTCGGGGGCACTGGATAATGTGGTACAGACTTCAGGATTATTTAGCAGGGCTATTGTGTGTTGTTTTAGATTGAGTGTATATAGTATATGCTCACATACATGTGGGAACAGCTACCTACTTACAGACTTCTACACGCTCGCACGACACCCATAAGTATATCAAGCACACTCGCATACTCATATTCACAGGTGTGCTTATATGCATACGTATACATATGCGCACCTATTTTCATACAGTTATGTACAATAACATAATCTGTTCTCATACTAACGAACTCTTTGCACATACTCGTTTAATAGCTTGTGACGCAATTAAAGGACAGACTAGATGTGGACGACCAGGTGCTGTCACAATCGCGGGAGGAGCATCACATCGCCAGTGAGAAGTATGAGAGGGCCGAGAGGCAACTCATGGACCGGCTTCTAAAGCTGGAACAGGTATATAGTATATATATATATATATATATATTTATTAATATTTATATATATATATATATATATATATATATATATGACACTGTGCGTGATCAAGTATTCCATGTGATACAGTGTTCTATGGTTCATAACCACACCAAAAAATCTTATATAAACCTGTTTTTCTCGGCAAGTACATGGCTTTAAGAGTGTTAGTAACCCGCTAGCATTGGTTGGAGTGGGATATGGCACAATCAATTTTAGGGTTCCTGTTCAACTCTAGAACCCTACATCCTAAACCCTAAACCCTAATACCTTGTATATATAGACACATAAGAACCGGGCGAGAGCACGACTGCAAGGGCGCCAGTCACTCATAGCCAATGACAGGGGTGAGATATGATATGGTCGTGCCTAGTAAACCCTAAACTCTAAATCACATGCTCTATTCGTATAAAAACATGTAATTAGGCGAGTGCACAGATTCAAAAGTACCAGCAACACCTAGTCACTGACTGGGGCGCTGTGCGGGATCAAGTGCGCGATATGACAAAGTGGGCCTGGAGCAACTACGCAGACAAGGCCTGGGGTCAGAACGAGATCAAGCCCGGCTCTGGCGGGTTTGATAATAGTCTATATAAAGGTAGGTGAATGTATATGTGGGTACGTAGATATATTCAGTGATACCGGTTTTTGTGCCCTGTGTTGACATGTTTATGATACACTTCGCGGACATAAGTATGTACGTAGCGAAGTATAGCAAGATATCATATGGCAGCTTGTCTGGTACTAGACGATGGGGAGTGTAGGAGTAGGAGGGCCTCTGCCGTCCACCACTCGAACCTACAAACTATATACAAACTCGCATGCTGATACGATTTGATTAGTAACTTTCGAGGGCAGGGTGGTCAGGAAAGGAGTGGATAGCTTCCGTTTGTGCTCTCAGGTATCTCATAGACACAACGTTGCTATACCCATCGCTGTAAACGTTCATCTGTTTTTTAAAAATAAATACCATTAAATCGACAAGATTTATGAATATATGTGCTCGTGACCCAATCGTGCTCTGATTTCAAACGAGGGAGGTCCACTAAGCTTTATTGTTATCGCTATGTACGTTCGATCATGCGTAGGACTTTACAAAGTGGAGATCTCTCTCCCGTGTGTAGTCTCCGATATCTAACGATGTTACAATACTACACGAGGCCATATATCCTGGCGATCATTGTTTCGTTGTTGACACCTGCAATCATAATATGAAAGTCGCGTGGTCGTAAGCTCATGAGAACTGTGTGTTCGCAGGTGCCTCAATGGGTGCCACGATACTGGATGGAGCAGATACGCTTTTGATCATGGGACTTCACGATGAATATCGAGCGGCCCGGGAGTGGGTGGCGACGGAGCTGTACTTTAACCACAATATGCAGGTACTGTACTTATAAATCCGTATTTGGTAGTTGCATACACATTTATATATATATATATATATATACCGGTGCTATACTGATTTGATCTCCAATCGGATAGATATATGTACCCATATGCAGGTGTGTACTAATACGATTGCTTTCCCGTCAGATGTGAATAACATTATACAGGTCCTGTGCTCACACGATTCTTCATTAGGTAGGTTTATATACCATCTCGCGGGTATAGTACTGAGATAAATTCACATCGCGTTATGACACCATGCCATGTATTTGATTCAGGAACATATTCATTCTATCCGACCATACAAGCACACATACTGACGCTTTCGATTGTGGTACTAGTTAGATGCGAGCACGCTAAATGATGCATACGATTACAATCTACCAGGTTAGTACGTTTGAGACAGCTATTCGCGTACTGGGGGGCTTGCTCTCCTGTTTCGGCCTGACGCACGACTATATGTACATAGAGAAATCAGTTGATATCGCGGACCGTCTGATCAAAGCCATCAGCATCAAAAACGGCCAATTTATGTAAGTACTGAGGCCGCGGACTTGTTGCCAACTCGGTTTTTTGTTGGTTCGTCTATTGTAACGATTCAGTTTGTAAACCTCTACGCAAGTGTTGTGGGTTGAGTCTCGGCTGAATCTTAGTTTGTCGATATTAAGGAATTGCTGTCACATATTTGTGCATGAATGTATCAAATCACTGCTGCGTGCCTTCCAAATATCCACGCACACATACTCAAAATCGTGCATCTGCACAATCTACAGGAGTATGGGTAGATTCGTACACCTCACAACGGGAAAGGCCCATGGCAGGGCAGCCATCGCAGAGTTTGGAACTCTCCAGCTCGAGTTTGAGTATCTGTCTGACATTACGGGTAGGTCGCTACACATGCATATATATATACAAGTATATGAGTTTGATTTTTGCTATGTTCCTGAACTTCGGATACGTGACAGTCCAATGAAACAGATTGTAGCGTTCGTACAAGGGTATGGGCTGCTAGTAGTTCAGTATGTCCTATTGTCGATGCATGTGCGTCTATGAGATATACTCCGGATACTCTACAGATCTCGTACAAGATTCGAGTATCTCATCTGTTACTACCGATGCGTGAACATTTACTTGAACGTGGGTCTCCAGATATCCGCGCGGAAATCGGCCCAATATTTCCTCCATCGTTTGAATGTTTGTATAAATGTCGTTCCTTTCAAGCGATGCACTCGGGACCTATATAGAGGGCCTCCAGACATCCCCCGTCTGCGACCCTAACAGGCATTAGACATATGTCACAATCACAGGTTATTGAATGTGTTGGCTGATATGATCCCTATCACACATTTGTCCGCATACCCGCTCGATTCGCCTAGGTGATAGGACGTACCGAGATATAGTGTATATCATCAGGGATACGATGAATGCCGCCAAAACCGACAATTTCTACGGTGCCAACTTCGTCGCCGGAGCTAAGAAGCCCTTCACTGGTAAGGTCACTATGGGAGGAGAGGTGGACAGCTTCTACGAGTACCTCCTCAAGGGTTGGATCTTAGGCGGACGCGTGGATGAGGTACGTCATCGTCAACCGTTGTCCGCTTATCAGTATATAGATGTATATATATATATATATATATATACTTTTTCTGCAAGTTGTAATCCGTATGCTACATAAGCATTCGGCAGGATGATGGTCATACAAAGACGTTCCGAGGATGCTGCGGGTACTGCCAAGTCATGCGATACAATTATGCACATACTCAATTTTCGTTCAATAGACATATGTGGGTTGACTTTTCAGGTCATTATAGACAACGTGTATTTATGCACACACCGCCTCCATCCGACAGGTACAAGAAAAGATGTACTACGACATGGCAGATGCATTCATGGACCACAACTGGGTCAACAAAACGTCTGTCGGCGGATTCTCTTATTTGAAAGAGAATGCGACGACCAATAATCTGGAGCATCTGGCGTGTTTCGCTGGGGGAATGTATGGGCTTGGGGCGCAGTACACCACAGGTGCGTACTCCAACCATGAGTATGGTGGAAGGCGTGTCACTCGCTTGTATGTGTAGCCTCTGGGGTTTACTTACTACTGTCCATCTAACCCGTGTGTCATAGGTCTGTACTTTCAGGAGAGCGGGAGCGTATGTCATATTAGTGCATGCCCGGTGATAGTGCTAGCCCAGGCAATCAGTGCACAATCGATGTGTCCTTTGCACAATATTTCAGGTTTTGTGCGGAAAAATTACCGATCGAAACACGTGAATCTGTTTGTGCCTGTTAAGTCTAGTTATATCAATCTAAAGACGTGAATCTGTTTGTGTCTGTTAAGTCTGATTATACCGATCAAGAACGTGATCTGTTTGTGCCTGTTAAGTTTAGTTAGACTTACGTAGACTTAACAGGCACAAACTATACAAGCGCTCATCTATCTTCATGCACGCGCGAGAAATGTGGAGTATTCTTCAGGTCGTGGTCCTTTGCTTGTATTGTACAGGTCTTGATTATTTGCTTCGCAAACAGCAGTACAGCATCGATCGTCTTACCTAAGTTTCGTCTGTGACATGTACATGCTTTCTTTGCTGCAGGTGATCGCGTGAAGCAAAATAGCAGGTATATGGACGTAGCTGAACAGATGACACGCACATGCCACCAGGGCTACATCAATACAAAGACGGGCTTGGCGGGAGAGAAATGGACCATGGATACCAAGACGGGAAATGTATGTGCTCGTGCATGTCACATACCATGGGATTCACATTGGGAGGTGTATGCTGGGTGAAGAAGTCTGGGAAAGATCGTACATGGGAAACAGGCTCATAATATGTGCAGCGAAGTCAAATCATTCTAAGTGCGAGGCCAAGGACCTCACCTTCAGATTGCGATTTTTCATTCCGTATGGTCTGCTATTTCACTTTCACAGCCACTCAAACCGAGTAAAGGTGGCCTGGAATACATCCTGAGACCCGAAACGATCGAAAGCTATGTGTACATGTATAGGTATACCAAGGACGAGAAGTATAGGGAATGGGGCCTGGAGTATATTAAAGCTCTAAACACGTATGCCAAGGTTGAATTCGGATACGATTCGGTCAAGAATGTCTGGACGGATAGAAGAGAGTTTATGGTGAGTGCTGCCAACGGCGAGAAAACATGTGCTAAGGTTTAGCGTAAATTTCTTCACACAATGTTGCAATTGGTACAGTCCAGATATGATTTATGTTTATACATTCATATATTTCTCGCACGTGCATTCGTTCTGTAGGGGGTGCCTATTCCAAACGCATGTCATGTACATGTACGAATAGATACACAAAAAATAGCCGTGAGAGCATCTCTTATTTGCAAGCTTCACTATATTGTTCGTCACGTGCTGACATACACACCGCCGCTTTCTCCCGTCGCCCAATCGACAGGACAACACACCGTCCTTCTTCTTTGCGGAGACGCTGAAGTACTTGTATCTGCTGTACTCGGACGATGACACAATCGGGTTCAACGATTTTGTGTTCAATACTGAAGCGCACCCGATTCCCATTAAAGGTCGACCCTCGCGAGATACTCCGAGGTATGTACAAAGCTCCTGCGCGGAGGTTTGGGCACAGTTAAGTCCACATAGTCATCATTGGAATTGTATATTGAATTGGTAGATATAGAATGTGAATATACTTTCGAAGTATCGTGAGTTAAAATAGTAGATTGATCTGGAGCACAACAATTACGGTCAATGCTCGGGATTGGTATTTTATTATAGTAGTTCATGAAATGTGTTCGTAGCTAAGCTGATGTACCCCGGTATGAGAACTATAGGGAATTTCGTATGCAGTGTGACCACTGGCTCTGATGCAAAACATTACTTGCTACAGAATGCTCAATAATGAACTGTCAAAACCAGAGTTCATACTTCATGAGCTTTGAAATGCATTCGATAAATCTTCTCACGTCAACTGAAGCCCAGGACCTCTGGACACCCTTTAAATTCATCTCGTTTTACCACTTTGCGTAGACCATTTGTTTCACAGTCCTCCACTTTTAACGTGTGATTTACTTAAAAGTCCTAAAGCATTTGAACCTTCTATAGATATTTTCAGTATGTTTGACCCCCAAGTCTTTCACTGTGATATATAAGCACATCCAGGGTTCTTTGTTTTGTTTATCTGAGAATGTCCAGCTATGAAAGTTATCAAGTCGTGTTATTTCCTATTTTGTATCCGTCATTTCTACAGATATTCAGGATTTTCCGTGACACCGCCGATTAAGTTCGGGCAGCGCGCGCATAGTCAAGAGGTAAGGAGATGGGCCTGATACGAGGTTTACATATTTGCAGAGCTAGTCCATTCGAGAGTATACCTACATATCATGTCGGTCTTCCTTCCTTGTGATTTTTCTTCCCTGCGAGATATTTTTACTACCTCCATTCAATTGTCGGTGAACGAATCTATGCACACACTTCCTGCCATGGGGACCCCCTTGTATGTGCAAACAGTACTTGAAAATGGTTTATGTGTGATTAATTGTGCCTTGGCCGAATATACGGTGTTTACGCGTTTCTCGTGCTCGAGTCTCATCCACGTTGCTAGTTTTCTTCGCAGCGGTGAGCCGGGAATAATGACTTTTCCATTATTAAAGTTGTAAACTCTAACTCTATCCGAACAGGCGCCTGATGTAGAACAGGCTGCGAATGTGAACGTGAAACATTTTAAGCCCAAAAACAAAGTAGACCTAGTCCAAGGTGACCGTCAAGTAAAACAAGAAGATGTATTCAACGATGAGCCTATCCCTGAAGGAGTGAACGATGCGGCAAAACAAGTTAAAAGAGCTCAATTAAGGGCGCAAGCAGAAACTGAGGCCCAGAATAATCAGGCACAACCTCCCCGGGCGGCTGTTGTTCCGAAATGGGATAAACCGGCTCAAGAAGAGGAAAAATTGGCAGATAATGACGATGAAGGAGTGGACAAGGAGGATGCCAAAGAAGGGGATTTGGCAAATGGAGATATTGCTGATGGCGAACAGGATGATAACATTGCTGTCCAGAATGCTGGTGAAAATAAGGAAGGAGATGGTGACAAAAACGGTGATGAAGTAGTTGAGAATGATGTCGGAGGTGTACAAAAGGACGTTGAGGCCGATGAAGACCTGACGAATGAAGACGTGGATGCATTGAATAAGGAAATAGAACAGTTGAGGGAAGATGTCAAGAAATTGTAGATAAGATAGCGTCGTAGCAATCGATGCACCAATAAGGTGGTGGACTGACAAGGGAAGCAAATTGTAGGGCACAGAAACACTTCGACGAGACCGATACTGCGTTGTTGCAAATGAAAGTATATTGATCGATATTGTAGTGACGTTATGTCAGACCTGTCATGAGCAAAGCAATTTCAAAATGTACGATCAGCAGCGCTGTACTTGTGTGATTGTAGTCAACCTCTAGCATCTCAGGGGTGCCATAATGGATAAAATGTTTAAAGTTGGTGGTAAATGGCTCATACAAATCGATATAAGATAGTACAAAGTGTAGTTGCGGAGTAGCCAATACCGTCGATCGAGTTTGATCCACTGTTGTTACTTGTGAGGGAGTTAGTCTCATTGCTTGTGCTAGTATTGTGCTGGTAAACAATCGACTATGCTCATTCTGTATCTTCTCTCTACGTTTACATACCGAATATTGGTGAAATACACATTTGAACTGTTAGTATATTTGGTATTTAGCTAGCGTTTCGCATCGGAATCGATCATACAATTGCCCTTTTTTTATTGTATATATTAGCTAGTTGCCAATTTCAATACCATATCTGTTGATCGTAGCTGCTCTTCCTGCCCAACCTTCTGTGGACAAGGAAGTAGGTATCTGCGAAATATGCAGCAAATCAGTTGCGTTGCTATCATCTAAAGAAATGTTGTCCAAAAATACACAAGTGGGCTCGATGATTGTTTCGCCCAGATAATCCGTTTCTGACCACGCTTCCCATACCCCTCCTCTCTTCGCCGTATTGCCAACGAATACACCGTTTAAGACTAGTTTTAGTACCAACAACTCCACCCCTTCCTTCGGAGATGTTATCGGTATAGTTCCCTAATAGTGACATGCTGGCACCTTCACATAGTTTAACAGAACCTAGAACTCCGAATCTTGATCCAAATCCATCATCCCTAGTGACATTGTTGATATACGTGCTGGTGTCCACCAGAGTGTTGCAAAGCGCCTGAATAGCTATTGCCCCACCTTGATTTGCTTGATTGCCGTCGAAAACAGCCCTGGATATATTTACAAATCCATCCATCCAGTCTAGATAGAACGCCCCACCTAGTGCATGACGGGTACCATTGATACCTAAAAAGCGAGCGCTATTACCCAGAAATTGGGCTCCATCAATGTGCAAGCTGCCTCCCATCCACAAGTTTACGATACTGATAGCACGTCCCCCAACATATCGATCCTCCGCTTCGCTCTCAACTGAGAGATTGGCCAAAACGCAGTCTTGGTCGATTGACTCATGTTCAGCAGCACCCAAGAAGATTCCGACGCCCGGTGCCTCGCTTTCCATATCATGGATATACATATTACTTAGCGATAGGTTTATTTGCTGCGCGCCGCTCTCAAATTCGCTTCCTAGAGCATGTAAGGAGGCCACTTTATAATTAGCAGGGCTTGTGATCTCCAAATTTTGCAATACGATTGTCTGTGTAATCGGGTTGGTGGATTGCAGCATTGCTGCCTTGTTGGACTTGAAATTAGCTTAGATAAGGGCTCTTTCGTTGTTTAGGTTGCATGACACCTCGAAGTGTAATACCGGTATTGAACAATATGACTTGATCTACTGTGATATTCCGACACACATAAATAGTATGCATTTCGGAATATATCCGGACTGTGGTGCGAGTGACTCTAACACTAGTATCGGTGACATTCGTAGCTAAATCAGAGAAAATTACAGCAGTATCTATTTCGGTGTGATTTGATGTTGTACCTATTTCATTTAGGGATTTGAAACCAGTATCGTTTCTAGGCATACCAGTGGCGATGAAAGCAGCCTCCAAATTGTCATAGCAGACATCATTATATCGAATGCTACTCGTGCAATTGCACACTGGATGTGCTGCGAAAGTCTCTTGAGCAGTTACTACTGTTCCCAGTGATAATGCTGCCACAGCAGGCAGTAAAGCAAATATGGGAAATATCATAATCAGAATAATTTCAAAAGAAAATGAATGGATTGCGACAGATACTGCGGAATCTTTTAGATATTCATATACATAGTATTTACACTTCCACTGTCGAATACATTTTAAGGCATCGAACTGAATGTCAAGGAATCGAGTACTGATATCCACAATATTTATATTTTCGTTTTCTTGTTGATGACACTCCGCGTACTGTAAACAAATTAGAGTTCAGACCGAGTAACATAGTCGCCATTGGGGCGCTGACCATAAATGCTTTACCGAATACCGTAGTGAATAAAAAAATAGAATACATGGTTTTTTATTTATTGTTTTTTTACTATAAATATTAAAAAAACAAACAAATAAAAAAAAATCTATTTTCATTGTTTTGTTTTTTAAAAACAAAAAATAACAAAAAATAAAGAGGAAATCTGAAATCTCCTCGGTCCTCCTATGAACTCTGGACTCGTCTGGAGTCCCAAACCGGGGACCCCACAACAAAAAAAAAAACAAAATAATACATTACATATACAAAATTCTTTGGGGAAAATATTTAAAATCTTATCATTTATTTATGCTCTTCTACGACACGAGCAACAAACAATACAGGCATACCGCAGCCTTGTGTAGCATGTATTTATGTATTTTTTTTTATAGCTTTTGGTTTCCAAAGACTCAAGACTCTCGCGCGTTACTGTTGAGTCGACATCAATGACCAATTGATCACGTCTTGTGACTTGTGAAGTGTGAAGTGTGAACGACTGAACCGTGAACGTCTTCTTGTTTCCAGTGGTCGAAGTCACAGATACAGGGTGAGCGGATTCACAGTTTATCGGTGACCCCCCACTGGGCCTGAGACAAAATTTCTGCCAATATGGTGAAGTGGGGGCTAAATATCTGAGGGCGAGTACTAACGGATCAAGATTTTTTTTACTCAATCAAGAAATCAAGTTTGAATATCCACTGGTCCGACTCAGAATCGTTTGGGACAGCAGTGAAATAGGACCGGATAGAAATACAGTTCTCGTAAAATTCAATAAAATTATACACTTTTCCCGCCAATTTCTGATTAGATATTTATTATTATTTTCTATTGGTAGATGGATGTTGTTTTTCAACAAATTGAACACAAAATGTTCCACACAAACACTACACCACATATATACGCATATGGATGTTTGTGTACTAGTGCAGTCACTATGGCTATTAGACAGTTACATGCACGCGGCCTTATGGTCGCTCTGATGATAGCTATCGTTAACGTTTTTGATTTTTATAGCAAGCCACCAACGCGCAAAGCGATGGCGAGTTGTCCATCGTGCTAGGCAAGTTTTGCATAAAACTTCATATGCCACTATCATACTGCACACCTTGTGGATGACTCCATCCTTGATGTTCATTGCTGACGACCTTTTCATTCACAGGGTAATCCTGTACAGCATCATCTTGCTCGATGTCTGATGTCGATCTACACAAATTAGCATTACTATGCATAGTAAACGGGTTAGACTCCAAGAAAGATTAAACACGAGAGTGATTCAAAGGCGTATATTCGACTAGTCACAGACATATAATACATAAACACACAGACACCCAACATCAAAACAAACATCAAAAACTGCCTAATGTAGACAAACCGTTGCACTTTGCGTAAGTCTGGGTTGGTGCACTCGTATATGTCGGTATTTTGAAGCCGACTTTTTGGTGAAGTGGCGGGCCATGTTATCTCACGGTTCATTGGTGTTCCTATAGTGGATTTGGGCGCTCTTTTTTTGTCATAGTACGTTAATTTGAGGAATTTCGCTGTTTACGTATAAATGTAAAATAAAATTGAACCTTGATTCTTGATCGCATTTCGAAAGTGTCCTCCGGTTTGTCCATATCGCACTTTTGAAAAATAATCACAATCAAAAATTTCGCCAATTCTATTGGCTGTTCAATCTTGATTCTTGATTCTTATCCGTTAGGACCTGCCCTGAATACTCACGTCTCCGGTCTCATTAGTCTCACACCACTACTAGTAAATAGTATTTGAAAATAGTAGTCAGTATTTAAATTGTTTTTTATAAAGAAAGCAAAAATAAACGGTTTGTAAATATCTCTTGGTTTTTTTTTAGCAAAATATATATTTAAAAAAAATAGAAAAAACGAGAAAAAAAATTAGAAGGCTGTGTTGAAACCTTGTGTTTTTACAAAAAAGAAAAAGGTTTCAATACATACACATATTTATATTTTTTTTTAAGAAATATTGTGGATTGACCTTTTGGCTCTCATATTTATTTGCATCTGCCAAGTGCCAAAAGACGAATACGTTTAGTGTTGAAAACGCTATCTAATAACGCATCAAAGTCTCAACACAACACAAAATTGAATATAAGTCGAAATCCACGTCTCTACTAGAGAGACGACAGGGGTATTATTATTTTCGGTCTCAGGAGTAGAAGGATAATTTCCATTTTCCTCTCTCTCCAGAGTGTTATGCGAAATGTTGTAAATATTCTATACATCGCCCCCCAAAGGCTACATATGTATTTACTATAATATAGATACAATTTAAACCGTGTGATGTATGGGTTTATCACAGTATGACGATTGTGAGATCGAACTGTGGTGTTGTAAAAGTGTGCATGTAACACTTGTGATGTATATGATTATCTTGGATGCAGAGTCTTTGAAATTTCCAGAGCTTCAGCAATGGTCCCACTGATTCTCTAAGGACCATAAGAAAAGACTAGTGCTGCCGGATACAGGGGTACATAAATTTTATTAAGATACGCAGATTTACGATATGATTGTATCCTGTAATGTGTCGCTAGCCTTTACTTAAAACCCATCCTAGTATGGCTATTATTTTCTGCGTCGTCCACGATGATACGATCTCATAAAGATAACTGTCGATTTTCAACAGCACTAGTTGTTCACCGTAAATCATGCTGGTGCGATTCAATTCTTTCCTGTGACATGAAGCTTCTCGTATCATCAACGAACGTCGTTGAAGAAGTGGAATAACCGAGTAAGACACTCGCAGAGAGCTCCACTTGATAGCCCTTTCTGGCATGTGCATCGGTGTGGCGTCGAAATACTTATAATAGGTGACGACGCACGCAGCGTGGTAAGGTTTTACCAGACTGGTATAAGTAGAGGAAGGGTACGCGTGTCTATTCGTTCTGACTGATTGACTGCCTGGTGAAGTATGGGCACAACCTGACATTTCAACCAACATATCTATTTGTCTCCAAGGTTCTTACGATGTGCGCGTCTAATACGCGTCTGGCTCAATAGATGCTGTGCTTATGCTGGTCTCCATGGCACCTTTCCATCAATTTTGGTACCAAGAGGCGGTCTCCAGCGCCAGTTAGTTTAACTCTACGTGCAGCCACAAGCCATTTGATAATGCAATCGCAGCGAGATATCACCGTACTATTAACTATTCGGGACAGTCTAATGTGCGCACAAACGAGTGTCTAATTCTGGGTCATGCGGGGTCTGCCCTAAATGTCGAAGGTCGAGCCTCAATAGCCACCAATATACTTATTTACGAGTTGAGCCAAAGAGTCTCAAGTCAGATAGTCGGGCCTGTCCCTCGTTTCAACCTCACTTCCAACGGGCGATGAAAGCGATTATCAAAACGACGGCGAGTAGAATCAGAAATACATATAGCAGACAGCACATCTTCCCTCGAGCTTTTTTCTACGGAGTGCGGGAAAAAAGCACAAACATAAAGAGTAAGCGAGTTGCAGAGTGTGCGATTCTTGTTGGAAACGCGAGCGTGTAGTGAATGGGAAATATCTATAATATATTAGACTACTACGAAAGAATTGTACTATGTAGAAGAGTGCAATGCGGAAGAATACTATACAGAGATGCAGTACATCTCTGCAAAGCGGATATGACTGAGGTGGATACCGAGCTAAGTTCGCCTACATTGATTGGACTAGGGAGACTTGAAAGTCAATTCAAATATTTTAGCAAATGAATCGAACAGCGCTGTTAAATCGCAACTAGCAGCTCAAACACTAATAAATAACAAATAACAAATAAATATTAATACGCTTACGGGATCCATGAGACACATAAAATGTTCATTAAAACGTACCTGATAATCTTCAGCATGCCTTACTTCTTGAGCACCGGCATTTACTGAATCGGCCACAGAAACTACGTTGTGTTCGATATCATCTACAAGGAGACGGTACATCGATGTCAGGAGAAAAGAAATTCGAAAAGGTAAGGATGCGCAATTTAGTGTACTGTCTCGCAAAAAGGAACCAACTTTCAAAAATCCCAAATTCAATTCAATTCAAATGACATACAATGTTGGGAACCAAAATCCAACCTTCGCTCTAATTATCTGTCATGTGCAGACCTTTTGGTACAGTGCACAAATCATATCAAAGAACCGATAATTTCAAAATGCACAGGTTCAGCACTCGCATCTAAGGACTTGAACATTCGGCAACACCAATAACACACACTTATACAGGTGACATTAAGTTCAGACGTACCCAGCATTTGACCCTGCTCCAACACAATCGCACCCAGATCCCTGAATATCTCATTGACTTCCAGCACGGCCGTCTCTATTGATCTGATGCCCTCCTCGCGTTCCGTGATGAGAGCTTCATTGTATTCTATGCTATTATCCAGTGTTATGTTCTGTGCACTATGAGGTAGCAGCAGATACATATCAGTCCTTGCTAATCAGGTCTTTCAGTGTGTGAGCAGTGACATTCGTATGCAATTGAAACTACTACAAATTTTTAGTTTTATGCAGATGAGTCAACGCACTAAATTGTTGACGAATGGGATTCGAGTAAATTGAACACTATATATGCACCGTGTTTGAGATCTCGAGTGCTAAAATGTCCGAATACGGGTAGGAGGCCAGACTCGTACCAGAAGTGAAAGGATTAACCGGGAACGATAGATATCATAATGCATACATATGCTAAGTATCGCTATATAGGGGCAAGCAACGCTACATCTCACTGGTTTGTTGCAGCAATACCAATGAATAGCAATAATACTGGAAGAATATGTGGATGTGTGTACGGACGTATGCAAGTAAGTGGGTATCTACTTGCGCGTGCCTTTACTTCTAGTTCAAACGAATGCCGATATATATATTAAAATGACGATATGGATAGCACAACACCGTGAGGTGGTATTTCTAAGCTCGACATGTTTAAGGTTTTTCATGGCTTACATAATATATTTTTAAGATGACGGACTTACAACATTTGCTGGTTGCCCAGCAATGCCGTATTCTCGTTTGCCCCAGCCTTCACCCTTTGCTCCTCATCGTGTATATGTGACAATTCTTCCTTGGCCTGGCTCACGTTTTCTTTCTCCTATAATGTTAAGATACTAATGTCGTTAGCACATAACACCCATCGACTATTGCGTTAGCGCCTTTACAATGACCACACACTACCAAGTATACGATGCAAATGTGAGGTCTACGTTTGCATGAACGATTTATCAAAAGGCGTTTGTCCAGCAAAGTGAGTGCGATTGACTAAGATCATAGTAAGCTTATAAATGAAGCGGCCGAATGGTTACACATAAGCTGCTCGCGGTTGTATAGCAACACCGCTGTGCAATACGTAGTCAGTGAGATGAACAGAAATACACTCCAACCGATGCACATCCTATTGATACATGAAAACACCACACTTGTGGTTGCAATCGATCTATCATCGATGTATAATACGAGCTCTACCGGATGATAGAGATACAATATTATCGTCCCTTATGCGGTTGAAGAGGCAAGCTCAGAAGGATTTCAGGACGGTACTCAACCGCGTATGTATATGTACTATACTTGCAATCAATAAAAGCGCATCTATTATGTCGAATGAGTCAGGGGCGTATACTAACACCACTTTCATACGAATTAACACCAACATGACCCCGTAACACCACAAGTATACGATGGCGATACATATCATCTCACACAGCCTAACAAACAGCTATACGACTGATGTACTAATGAGCCAACGGAACTGTAGCAATGAGTGCTACTCAAAGTTATACCGACCATATGAACCTCACAAACAGCACGTACCTTCTTCATGCTCTCCTTTTGCAGCACCTCAAAGTCGTGCAGGAGCGTGGCAAATTGCTGCGACAATTTCTTGAGCTGCATCTTATTCCGTTGCTGTGCAAGTGGTGACGAAAAATATTGGGACGATTAATAAGGAAAGGCGAGAAACCCCGAAATTCGGATTTTGTTTTGTAGGTTCAATGTATAATAATATACTATCCAAAATGTGTACATTATTATATGGACTACCAATTGATTATAGGAACTCGATTAGTTTGTACCCATGTATGTACCTACTTTTTCTTGGTCTGTACCCTCCCACGACTGCGAAGTGAGTTGCTTAATACCATCGGTGGTGCTTCTGGCGATTTCTCTAGTTTCTTCTCTCAATTTCTTCCTGCGGAAACAATGATTTGTATACATGTACACATTGAGCATTTGAAAGCATATGCAACTATCTTATGAATATACAAACACACACACACACACACACACACACATATATATATATATATATATATATATATATATATATATATATATATACTCAAGTGTGCATCTCTATGTGCATATGATACATGCACGTATTTGGGGTCAATTAACATCAGTGATATGCGTCTGTTAAATACAGATATAATATGTATGTCGTGACTTCCAACATGCCCCCCTAATAGCATGTTGACCGCATGCCGGTACAAGAACTTTGGTGCGAAACAACATATACAGTGCCTGAAGATAATACCTAATACAAGAGATTGCGACACAGACGTGACATACATTGAAAACAATAAACAGCATTGACCGAAATACAATCGTGCCTGTATATAATCCTCAGATGAACACATACGGGCGGTGGCTGATAGATGCAAATATCGTATACGCGACGATGCTATATATCGCATGATGCACTTCTAACCGAATAGCATATGGATATACACACACACACACAGATATATATATATATATCTTCTTCCTTTCCTAACCAATATATATATATGATATTCCTATATATACTCAAGTCTGCGTCTTCATGTGCGCATGATACATGCATGTATTTGGAGTCAATTAACATCAGTGATATGCGTCTATTAATTACAGATATAATATGTATGTCGTGACTTCCAACATGCCCCCCTAATAGCAGGTTGACCACATGCCGGTACAAGAGCTTTAGTGTGAAACAACATTCACAGTGCCTAAAGATAATACCTAAAAATAGCGATTGCAACACAGACATGACATGCATTGAAAATAATAAACAGCATTGACCGAAGTACAATCGTGCATGTATATAATACTCAGATGTGCACATACGGGCAGTGGCTGGTAGATGCAAATATCGTATACGCGACGATGTTATATATCGCATGATGCACCTCTAACCGAATAGCATATGAATATACACACACACACATATATGTATAAATATCTTCGTCCTTTCCGAACCAATATATATATATATACTAAGTGTGCATCTCCCTGTGCACATGATACATGCACGTATTTGGAGTCAATTAACATCAGTGATATGCGTCTGTTAAATACAGATATAATATATATGTCGTGACTTTCAACATGCCCCCCTAATAGCATGTTGACCACATGCCGGTACAAGAGTTTTGGTGTGAAATAACATTCACAGTGCCAAAAGATAATACCTAAATATAGCGATTGCTACACAGACATGACATGCTTTGGAAATAATAAACAGCATTGACCGAATTGCAATCGTGTTTGTATGTAATCCTCAGATGAGCACATACGGGTGGTGGCCGATAGATGCAAATATCGTATACGCGACGATGTTATATATCGCATGATGCACTACTAACCGAAAAAGCACGCGTGCATACCTAATTTGAGAATATGTGCCATCCTACAAAACAATCGTCACACATTGCAAGCACATTTCACACGCTGTATATACACTTATGCATACACACACACTTAGTCCTGTATGCGATCAAATCTTTGTACGTATTGACTACCACGTGTGATTGTGCACAAACACATACGGCTCTAACATACAATTCTTCGCGCATGCGATGGGTATCTCTAGAGCCCCCCAATAGTGCATTCAGTTTCCTAATCCGGTCCACATTGGTGGAGATACGAAACACGTTCTGTGACACGTTCCGTGCAATGCTTCTGTAGGAAGCCTGAGATCGAGCTCCGGCTTGGGAAGAGGCCTGCGATACATATTGTCTGTTGCGAGAAGTTTTTATACCGAGGAACGATAAAAGTACACAAGCGTTTATAAAGCATAAGTTAGGAGTCTTCATGGTCGCTAGAAGGTAATGTTCTGGCCAAAGGTTAAGTGGACGACAAGGACATCACCATCAGAGATAGGCAGAAAGAAAAGTCATGTACTGGTAGTTCAAAACCAAGCCAAAAAATGGTAGGTAGTGGGGGTATGCATTCATATACCAACGGCTTGCCTCGCATGCAAAAGGTGGAAGACATACGAACTACGATAGGCTGAGACCGTAAGAGATATACACCCACGCGCATACACAAAAAAGCCACACACTACTAGAAACAGAGGTATGTACAGAGACCGACACACAAAAACACATGCACAGAACCAACTATTCAAGAGCATATATATATACATATGAATATACAAAAATACATACAAGCATACCTACCTACACACATACACACGCGCGCATACACTATATATATATATATATATATATATATATATATACCACACATACTATATATATATATATATATATATATATATATATATATATATTCATATATATATATATATATATATATATATATATATATATATATATCCATATATATATATATATATAATATATGTGTAAACATATACATAATATAATAATATCACATATAATATACAAATATAATATATATAAGATGTACGCACGTATATATAAACGTTTGTATATATATATATATAATATGTATATATATATATATATATATATATGCATATACATACATAATATGTATATATATATATATATATATATATATGTATATATATATATATAATATAATAATACACAAACACACACACATGAATATCAATACGTATGTATATATATATATATATATATATATATATATATATATATATATATATATATATATATATATATGTATATATATATATATATATACACACACACATCAATAATATATATATATATATATATATATATATATATATATAAATAATTATAAGGTACCGCCGTTACAGAATTCAAAAATTCAAACGTACTATATATTACCGTACGATTTATGCATTCATATACTTGTTCAAAGATACACCAAAAGGCTTGGAATTCACAGAAAACACTGACTTTACCTGTTGTTAGCGCCTCCCCTGTCATTCCCATTTGTATGCCCATTCTGGCCCATATGCTGAAACGACATATTATCCGGATTTTAAAACATACAGCCTAATAAATTGTTCGAATATGTTCTGGGTTCTCCCTTTTTTAGTCGATAAGTTTGTCTTGTTGTTAGAAAGACTATAATCATTTACTACTCAAAATCTTGATTAGATAAAGCTGTAAGCCCTATCAGGATCTGTTATCCAGCTTTCTCAGCTATGCAATCATATATATCGTAGTATACTTCGACCGTACAAAATAGTATCAATCTTACATGCATATTATATGTAACAGAATACAAACTACTTAGGCGCATACACCTGCGTTATTACAATACGTATGCTATTTACATCATACAAACTTCAAACTGGTTGCGGATTGATGACGCAACCTGAAACCTAATATAGAAGTGATGGTGGCCCAATCCGCACCCAGCCTTTCCTTATTTTGAAAAAACAAGAAATACAGCCCACCCGAAAGCCGAGGTCACGAGGCCCGAGACTCGAGACTCGAGAGTAGAAGAAGTCCTCATGGCGACTAAGGCCCAACTACCCTAGTCTCCCCAAAGTAAAAGAAACAGTGAACTGGAAATTGAGGCCGCAGGCCCTAAGGGCCCAAAAGACCAAAACCCAAGTTTTTTTTTATTTTTTTCTATAGATTATTTAAAACCCTAAACCCTACGGGCCAGTAACATTGAACACAAACATAACAGCTATTTACCGGAACCGCCAGCGCTGACAGTCTGGCGCCGGCTGCACAGATCTATATTCTATAATATGCCGTATGATATATGGTATTCTGCTACTACGATATATTTTACATGATATACATACATCCAGCATACCAGTTCATGGACATACATACATACATATATACTTACATACGTATATGTAATTTAAACCACTTGAGGTCATGCGTTTCTGGCCAGCTCAGCTGTTTGTGTCTCGACGACCGATCGTGACCGGTACTATTCGAGCACCAAGCCTGAGCCTACATAGGCTAGTACAACTATCAACACAATCTTATACACGGACTAATAGCACACACTGCAACCAACATGATACACAATTTCTATCTCTCGGTCAAGGATTTTCAAAGTATGTCAAAGGATTGTCAAAGTATGTCAAAGTAATATATATATATATATATATATATATATATATATATATATATATATATATATATATATATATATATATATATATATATGTATATATATAAATGTATGTATATGTATTATGTATTATATATATATATATATATATATATATATATATATATATATATATATGTATATGCATTATGTATGTATATATGTGTATGTATATTATATATATATTATATATATTATATATATATATATACATATATATATATATATATATATATATATTATTATATATGCTATATATATATATATGTATTAACATTATACATATATATATATATATATATGCTAATAATGTTATTGTGTGTGACGTGGATGCACCTGACCTGTCTGTTGTTTATATGCTGCATCATATGCATATGCACTGATGATGTATACATATATATATATTATTGCATGTCAAAACATTACATGCGTTTATATATATATAATTATTATATGTATATATATGTATTATATATGTATATATATGTATATGTATACATGTATACATATTGCATGTATATGCATATTGCTATGCCATATTGTATATATATGTATATATATATATATATATAATATATATATATATACATATATATATATATGTATATATATATGTATATATATATATATATATATATTATATATATATATATATATATATTATATATATATATATATACATATATGGATTATATATATATATGGATCTTTGAATATATATATATAAATATATGTGAATCCTTGAATATATATATATATATATATATATATATATATATATATATATATATATATATATATATATATGTATATTCATATACATAGGTGTGTGTGTGTATGTGATGTGTTTATGTGTAAGTGTGCTTGTATATTAGTGTATTTATATACCTTGCTCTTTGATCTTTTGAAATCCAATCTCATGCCGATATTCCCCGCATTGACAACTATATGGGATAAGCCTACCACGGGTATCTTTCCAACATTTTCTTATGACTGTATTATGTTTTATTCGTGTGCCGCACCCTGCAGAAATTGAACTGCATATTATCCGTTTGAGTGATACCTGACTCATACTTGCAATACATCAGTTTGCTCACTCATCAATGCACTCGGCGCTTGGAATCAACGGAAAATATGTATGTGCGTGCCTGTCAAAACCTATCTTATAGATCATTTGTAGTGCTTGTAACGTTTCTTCTTTGGATTTATTGGGTTTATCTCAAGTATCTGTCTCGCATTACGTGTTTGTTGGTGTACTCGAATCATAGTTGTAAGCGTGCCCTATTGCATCAATATTGATCTTGAAGTTACAATCTTCTTTGTAGGTGTGGTGCCAGAACCGTTACACATAAAAGCAAATTGGACAGCAGCTTGAATCAAACGCCACACAGTTCGGTACCCATTCGATACGCGAGTACAAGTCGAGGCGAATCGGAAGCACATACAAACTCGAGCATCCACACCGAAGACGATCGAGAATCAGCACCAAATATCACCACGCCAGCTGAGGATCCAACAAGTGGAAGTACAGGGTATGGCAAAGGGAAGTCACCACGGAAAACAGCAAGTGGAAGTAAAGTGTCTGGCAAAGGGAAGACGGCAAATGGAAGTAAAGTGACTGGCAAAGGGAAGACGGCAAATGGAAGTAAAGTGTCTGGCAAAGGGAATACGGCAATTAGAAGTAAAGTGTCTGGCAAAGGGAAACGAGCAACTGCAAGCACTTCGGCTAGCAGAGAGTGGCGAGCACGGATGACAGCAAGTGGAGGTACGGGGTCTGGCAAAGGTAAGCCAGCACAGAAGCCCACAGCAGCGCTAGACACAAAAGGTCAGAGGGGAAAACCAAGAACGACTTACAAGTGCACAGCGGGCTGTGATCGTCAATTTAGTACTATCCAAAGCAAGCTCGAGCATGAGAGCCACCACAATGTTGTCCGGTGTGAATGGGTGGATGCGGGGGTGGTCTGTGGCAAGATATTCACCACACCGAGAGACCACCGGACGCACCTGAAGCTGCATGAACGGATGAACCCATCGCTGTAGATAATGTCGATCGTATGGACTGTCTATGTATCGAGAATATTTACGGATACACATCCGCGTCAAGGTCACTAATGTATAAGGGTTTGCACGCGGTTTTGTAGATGAGCGAGTGCGTGTGTATGAAGTATAACACACGTATGGCTGTCATGCTGCGAGCACACAGACCCGGGATTGATGAGTCATGGTCACATGTTCAAGGAAGCATATGTAAATATGTGCGCAGTCGTGTGTAGACGCATAAGTAGCTGTGGCTGAGTTCTCACAGCAGTTATCTGACTGTGTCGCTGCGAAAAGATTGTCTCAATTTAGATAGTAGATATGGTAACGAGACCTTTCCGAACGCTGCTGAGCATTAATACTTATGCTTGGCTTAGGTTTTGCTAGTACAAAGGAGACCGCTGTATATCTAATATTTCGCTATAGCGTGCTTGCCTATAGTCGAACATAAGTAATTTCGTCCACGCTTAGCTGTATGCCAGGGTCACAGCAGCGATATACAAGAAGCAGGGTGTAGCTATGGGATATAACCCAGACACACATGAGGCTACATGGACGGCTCGAATGGTTGCTGACGAACACAGCTATTCGCGATTAAGAATGCAAAAATCAAATTATACCAATTTATAGTGTTTAATGAGTCAAGTTTTCCTCATGCATAACAGGTATAGTACCAAAATCAATCTAACACCAACGAATGTACGACTAGACAGTACACAATGAGATTTATGTGCACACTCATAGCCCTCCTGAAATAGATAAAAGGCTATGGCACACTGACTTTTAAAAAACTCGCGCGCAATCTTATAAATTGGGTGTTCCGGTATATCAGCGCATATGGCGACCCTTCTGGGCTATGCAAGGTTTGCCCATATTAGTACTCGGATAAACAAATTCTAATAAAAGGGTGTATACAGCAGAAAAAATGGGTCGGTAAATAGTGCTGATTTTAATAAAGGTGTATTCCCAATTATAATTCCTCAAAATTTGCCAATCGTGTTTTGTCTGGCAATTGGGAGATATCCAATACATTTGATGTTTATCTACAGAGATTCGTCTACTCCCTGTGGCCATTGATGGAGACGAGTTCGGTCTCGAACACGAGTGTAGCTCCTAGATGCAAGGTGGTGGTAAATAGAGAAATACGGGGATGAGATTATGAAATTTCATGGGCGGCAAATGTACCACAACTAAAAACATAAGAACTAGAACAGTACTTTCGCGATACGATCCAGCCTCTTCAGGAGGGCCTCGGGGAAGGTGCTGAAGTAAAACCGAATTAACGCACGTTCGATATCATTTCGATGGGGTTTTAGCACTATATTAAACTACTACCTGCACGAAGACCCACCGTACCTCCTCATAGTGAGGATTCATACAAGAATAGGCGATCGCTTTGAACAGAAACGCCGACTACACGCTATAGATACAGATATAGTTATTTTTTTAACATTTTATGTTTTAGTTCATGCCAATTCCCGGAAACACACCTGGCGGAATAACTCCAGGGAAGCCTTGGTCGCCGTACGCCAGGTCGCTTGGTATGGTCAAAGTTCGCTTCTCTCCAACTTTCTGTGCAAGGTGGTCAGATCAAAGAAGTCGGAATTCAAAGCACCATACAATGCATATATAAATCGACGAATTATGTACAATTAAAAAAAAAACGATTAGGATAGCACCAGTACGCGTATTCGGAGTGCTATATATCAGGTTTTTGAATAGCTGCAATAAACGAAAGAGTGACTTCATAGAATTACACGAAATATAACTATTAGATTGCATAGCTTTGTGTAAGTTGAAAATGCTGTCAATACCTGGTATTGTGTGTATTGGATGTCACAGTGTCGCCCACGCCAGGTACGTTAGGCGATGATCACATGGTATTGGACTACATTGCGGGACTCTCATAGTCAACAAGAAACAAAATCTAGTGATATCTAGGTAATAGGTAGTATTCCACGTACGTCACAAGAAATTACCATGTAAGAAACGAAGACAGCCTCGATGTATCTTTACCAATAAGATTAGTGAGCGAAAACAGACTACATAATTGAGTGACAAGATAGGTATTATCGTAGAGATAATACGTCCACTGTCATTTAAAGACGTACTCCATCGTCTATATACTAGTACCAACAAATAGAAGAATTTCGACCCATTTACGACTTGGCTTTAGTTGCGATTTGATACACTAAACCTATATCACATGCGCATACCATGTCTAACAAACCCTGATCCCAACCCGCAATAACTTGCCCGGCGCCTAATTGAAAAGGCAGAGGGGAACCTCTCTTGTAGCTCTGATCAAATTCGGTACCTAACCGCAAAGTAAATTTTCAGTCAGGAAAAAAACGGTTAATGCAACATTCGTTCTTTAATTTACAAATGATTGTTATGTCGAAGAATGACTTAAAGAGACTCCACGGACCAAGTGATCCCGAGGCAACGGGGAATGGATATATAAGTATACAAGTATATATATGTATATATATATATATATATATATATATATATATATATATATATATATATATATATATATATATATATATATATATATATATATATACATACTATATACACACACACACACATATATATATATATATGTATATTATTGAATATATAATATATATAATGTATATATATGAATATATATATATATATATGTATATATATATATATATATATATATATATATATATATATATATATATATATATATATATATATATATGAATATACATGCACACACACACACATCAATATATATATATATATATATATATATATATATATATATATATTCATATATATATATTCATATATATATATATATATATATATTGTATATATATGAATATATATAAATATATATATGTTATATATATATATATATATATATTGTATATGTATATATGCATATATATATACATATATGTGTGTATATGTGACAGTACATAAAACTTGTGAATACGGACATATGCATCCAGCACATCGATGAACACGAAAAATATATACAGACATCCTCGTGGTGGATAATCCAATCGGAAGAATTCATAAGTCCCGCGGCGAAGTATAAGAACATCGTCAATGAAACAACCCTTGATGGCTAACACACACTATCAACCTGATCCTAACCACAATAATGCTCACCAATGCAAAAACTGCAGAATATGTACACATACCATCCGTTAGAGTACCCTTGTAGTGCATCTCGATGTTATCGCCTTCCTTGGTTTTCACACCATTACTTTGTGGCACAAATGTCGGCTCTATTTTAAGTGCTGTATGGATTAAGATATGTACGTTAAAATGAGCAAACTGGTACACTGCAGAACGATACTGAGTTAGGTCAGAATATCAAAAGACATACAAGTTTGTCGCCATCAAATTACGAACGCTAATAAGTAATGTATGAATAAATATACCACTTCATAGCTCTACGCCCAGGAGAATAACAAACAAACAAATACAGCTATGAACAGAATTACACGCACACTCTCTTCAGAAACATGAATACAAAAATTACATGTATATAGATTCGATAACGAAGCGCGAGACAAGAAATGAACAGATGTAGATATAAATGAATGCAAATGCATATATATATATAAATATAATACAAAAATATATAAATATGAATTTAAATATAAATAAACATACTATATACACATATATATATATCTATATATATATATATATATATATTTCTGTATGTTTATCGTACATCCATGTGTATACGAATACTCAGCTACACGAGTATATCAATCTAAAACTATCATATATTTAATTGTATATACAAATATATATATATATATATATTTATGCGTGCGTGCGTGCATGTGTGTGTGTGCGTGTGCGTGTATGTGTGTATGTTTGTATATACGTGTGTAAATGGGTGCAAGTTTGTGTATATGAATATAATAAAAGGTGCAACAATACATATGTTCCTATAATTCTATATGGATACAAACTTTGATTTGGATAGTGCATTTTAGTGCATTAACTTTCCGACAAGAAAGGAATATAGATACACAGAATCACTATATTGATTCGAACATACACAGTGACAATTAAAAAAAAAATGACGTTTTATGCCAACATGCCATTATAGAAGCTGACGAATAATACTGCTGGGCTACAAAATCGTATAGCAAACGGTATGATTCAGCAGGATAAAATATATGACCTTACAAATACGTTCACCAACTTTTCGAGGTGAATAGCGCCCTACTTGTTCAGAAATAAGCTCGACTACAAGGCATTCGTGGTCGTGTGGATGTAGTTGGTATCTCAGTGAGAAATATTGAACATAAAAACGAAGTTGAACTCTTAACTTTTATAGGAACATGATCTTATAGGATATGGTGCTTACTTCTAGAGTGCGCCGAATAGAATCTGGAAAGGATACCCGCATTCTGGCTGACAAGGGTGCGCGGCTGTGCGATAGCAAGTGTTCTTAGGTTACGTAGAGCTTGCATCCTGAGAGTTATTCCGTACCGCTTCTTTACAAATGACTTTCATGCTCGATATTTTGTTTATTTTATCCATATTACTATTTCATCTCTCTGCTGTATTTACTACTACTATTTGTTTATTACTCATTTTGAAAATCGGTTTCAGATTTCAGTCTCTCCTCAGTCTCTCAGTCTCTCTTGTTCCTGAGTTTCTGCTTTCAGGAATCTTCCGAATCAGCAACGGCCAATGTGTGACGGACTGGCGGCGTGTACAAGAAAAGTTATAATAACTGAAAATTTGAAGAAAAAGAAAGTCAATAAGGGTCGGAGACACGGGAGTAATTTTTTTTTTTTGAAATTTGCACTATGGCTGATGGCGACTGTCGTGCCTGCCTCATTGTTGCCCTCATCAAGTCATCAGTAATTCAGACTTCAGTACACTGCGCAAAATCGCAATATATGTTTTGAACCCCTAACGACCTTTGTTACTGCTGTACTACTTTTTACTATTTTGTAGTAACAGCAGTGAGCAGTGGGTGCACCACTGGCCGCGCCTGATTCCGAACCCATTTTTTTTTTTTTGATATATACAAAATATGTACTCAAAAAATTTAAAAGTACTTGATATTTCATTCGTACAGTAATATAAACGATCCACAATGCTCACCATGCATGGACCAATCATTGCCTTTTAACTCAAGCATAATTCCTTTGGCATTTTTGATAGCTGGAGTTAATGGCTAAAATCCAAGTCAGAAATCGGTTTGCTGAGAGTCCTGAGACGGGGGTTCGAATGTCAAGGCTCAAGAGTCCAGACAAACAATGTCGCTTCCACGGTGGCGTGCATATTAATAGTAAAATATAGAGCTACATAAATCATAACCGTCTAAATAATACGCGGCGTTCTCTGATTGTGAATTCACAATATATTCATATTAGCATGTATTTACTATTTAGATAGAGGATAGACTGGTTAGATGAGATTTTACATAGCAATTGTAGACAATCCACGTCCGTACAGTGGTGCCGTATTATCACAGTAGCATTCATAAATTCTCGAAACAAATTAGAACTCGAAAACATACTTATAACTCAACAAAGCACATACAGTTCGATAACAATATTTAGCTCAGCAATATAAACTAAATTAGTGACTACAATAAACACGTGCGTACGGTTTTGGACTGCACATTCTAACCGTAGCCATGACAACAGTTGAACCCTCACCAACCCCCCACGGTATCACCGTCACCGACGCCAAGTTTCAAGGATTGCGGTATCCAAGGGTGCTATGACGACACGCTTTCGGTATGATGTATATCTTTGTGAATAGGAAGTCAATCAACAATTAACACAGTGTTAGTGCAACTCCGTCAGCCGTCTATTTAGAATAGTTGTTCACACACTTCGAGCGCAATATTGATATATCATACTAGACAGAAATATATATATATATATATATATATATATATATATATATATATATATATATATATGTATATATGTATATATATGTATATATGCATATATATATATATATATATATATATATATATATATATATATATATATATATGTATAATATATATGTACATATATATACATATTACATATATATATATATATATATAATATATATGTAATATATATGATACATATGCTGTATATGTTGTATATATATTATGTATATGTATATGTGTGTAATATATATGTATATATATTCATATGCATATATATGTATATAATATATAT
>LUCW03001609.1:65000-67500 GCA_001586965.3 Sphaeroforma sirkka | reverse complement strand
GTAGCTCGCAATACAGTACACTTGTGTACGTGTATGTGTAACTCACAATTCAGATACAGTCTACATCCATGCATATCCATAAGACACGCCTCCTCAACTGCTCCGGCAATTGATGGCGTATAGATTCCGAGGTACAGCCAGCCGTCGCTTTCATTCACGTGCGTTTAAACGTTTACAGGGCGAACGTAACTACATCGGCATGCTGGTGCGCATAGGCAGAGTAGTAGATGTTTGTATGTGTGCTAGATCCAATCCGGCTTGCCCTGTCTACTGGTGGGTGTCTCTCATATCTTTTAGATATTCGGTGGTCTAGCTGTTCTGTCATATATTGATATAGGTTTCTCGTAAATCTTCAGCTGAACATCTACAACTGCAACTGAACTGGATGAGACTCCGATTGGGCCACAGACTGGCAGTGGTTCTCCTGCTCTCTCATAGTCTTTTTACGACGCTATTTACATTCCCACTCGATTAAATATCACCCCTGATAAAACCTGAAACCTTGGCCTGCTGAAGCGTGTATAGCCACCATGCAAACTAATTTTATCACATTTAACCCACATAATATATAGTCATCATGGAACCTTTTATACTAATTCATCACCTTTAACCTACATCCAACCCCCTACAGTTTGCATTCTTTGCCTCGGATTTGATTATGGTGTATTTGTTGGGGCTATGCTTCGCCGTGATTGCTCCCTTGCTCTCGCCATTCGCCATGTTGTACATGGTATGTTCTTCTCTGCTTCTGATTGTTAATATATGTATTTCAGCGGTTTAGTTTTATAGTCGACGTCTTACTACATGAACAATGGCGATACAATCCTTGTGTGGACACTTTGTATGGGGGGGAGACTCCCACTCTCTTAGAGTGAGGGCACCCTTTCTGTGACTGTGGAGATAGATGCCTAATCACATGGTAGGGCGTTCTGTCCTTCTAGGTATTATTGTACGACTTCCAGTTCCATTCCGTTTGCACGACTTCCAGTTCCATTCCGTTTGCGTCTGGTATGTCATTCTGTATCCGCTGCTTTCCAACGTATACCTTTTTTTTAACATATTTCATTTATCATCTTCGTGTTTGGTGTTGTAGCTCATGGTATGTTGTTGCGCCTGTATTAATCGCAAGGGAACAATGTCTTCGTCAGTAGCCCTCTGAGGTATCTATTAGCGTACACTGTACTCGTCGAGTCTGAGTCCACAGTAAGTGTCTGGTCCAGTCCATGTACCAATCTCCCTATTATAAACCAAGTATATTTAACTTATATTTCTAGTGGATAGCTACCTTTATTTATAAGTCTAATGGATATTTACCTTCATGTCTACTGGATGTCTCACCTAACAAGTCTAGTATATGCGCACCTATCTATGTCTAGTGGATACCCAACCTACCTCCATACCTCTAGTATACTAGTAGCTCTAGTGTATGTCATATTATGTCAAGCTTAAACTTCTCGTTGTCCATTGTTTTTCCATACCCAGGCGTGGGGCTATTGGGTACGCCGCTATCAGCTGCTGTATGTACGTGTACCGAAGTTCGAGAGCGGCGGGCGTTTCTGGAACCTGTTCTTCAGCCGAATTTGCATCGTATGGTTCTCTGAGAGTCACTATATCATATACGTTCACACTTTGAACATCCTGTATATACTATAAGTTTGCATCGTAAGTATTTTCCAATAGGCACTATATTATTTCATATACGTTCACACTATGCAATCTGTATATACTATAAGTTATAGTTTGCATCGTAAATTTCTCTTGAGAGTCACTATATCATATACGTTCATTACCTATACATTCTGTATATATACTATAAGTTTGCATAGTAAGTTTGTCTTGACAGTCACTACATCATATAATTCTGTATATATGCTATGGTTGGGCTGGCAGTGCTTCGTAGATACCGAGTTCGTATTTTGTGGCGCTGGTGATGGAGGGTGAGCTATACAGCATGTAGTGATGTGTACAGAGGAGCCATGTGTCAGGTAAGATACATCGACGTAAACCATGTGTGCCTTATGTTCAGTGCTCACGTAAGTCTTCCGGCCTGCAGCTCAGAGAGGGTGGGTTTTGAGTAGAACAAATTCTGAGCAGGGATGAGTAGAGGGAGATATTTAAAAGCATGTATGTGCCTAGTATGCTATACATCGAAGTGTATACGCATTCTATCGTATGAGTTTGGCGAGTATTGCAAGTACACCGCAGGATTCGCAAAGCGTCACTCCCTCCTGGTACCTCCCTTGCGGTTTTCTATTGGATCAATATGTCTGCCCATCCTATACTGCACAAGTACCTGTGACTCGCACGGTATCGGTAATGAATTGGTAGTTCTTGCTGATGGATGGGTAGATGTTCCTCGTATACTGAGTCTCATGCTTATCATTAACTTGTATCCGCATAGTTAACAACACGCAACTTATACTACGCAACACTACAGTCACTCGGAATCGCACAAATAACGGCGATGGGCATTCTTCTGGTGATGGAGTTCTGGCCCGCC